>CANNZV010001623.1:0-140023 GCA_947561585.1 Caprella mutica | reverse complement strand
CTTAGTTTTTTATCAAATATAGTACTCGAAATTCCTTGTCTACTAGCCCATTAAATTTAATAGTATTCCATTCAGCAGTTCCTTGTCAGATACCTTTCAAAACTACAAACAAATGCCTACAATTAGGTCGCATCCTTCATGTTTAACTACTTTTATTAGTGCAGTCATAGCTACAAGGGCTCTAGGACAACTGGTACCCGGACAACTCGTACTTGGACATTTGGTATACAGGACAACTGGTATACAGGACAACTCGTACCCGGACAACTGGTACCCGATTTTCATAATTTCGTGTTAAATGTACCTAATAATAATAACTGAATAAAATACAAGTCCGATTTTCAAAATTTAGTTAAATGTACATATTATTATAATAAAAATTAAAGTCATAATAAAATAATCAATTTTTTTAATGCAATGAAACATACATAAACTGACAATTCAAATGAGGATAAAATAGGAACTTTTATTGAGACTACAATATAGACTACAATACAAAATTCGTATGATCTCACTTCAAGAGTCTTCCATTTCATGATATATATTTTCAAACATAATACGTGAAAAATATATTAGAACCAACAGTGCTAATTTAATTAAATTAACCTCTTTTAATATACTTAAGTTAGCAAAGTTAAATATTAAGTAACCTAGCACAGCTAAAGATAAAATTAAAACTTTTATAGAGACTAAAATACGGACTACCTTACAAAATTCGTATGATCTCACTTCAAGAGTCTTCTATTTCATGACATATATTGAAACATAATACATGAAAAATATATTAGAACCAACAATGTTAATTTAATTAATTAACCTATTTATATTTACTTAATTATGGAAATCGGCTACCAGTTGTCCGGGTACGAGTTGTCCTGTATACCAGTTGTCCTGTATACCAGTTGTCCGGGTATGAGTTGTCCAGGTACGAGTTGTCCGTGCACCAGCTACAAGGTATGTTCCATCGAGTTTTAACTTTTTCACTATAATAATCTGAGTGTGTGTGTTTTTTCTTGTTTTAATTATTTTAGCACATAGATTCCCAATAGGTGACACAGTATACAACTAATTTTAACAACTCCTAATAAACTCTTTATTTTAAATACTCAAATTTTAGATTTAATAGTAGGATTAATAAAGGAAATAAATGTCAGAAACTGTATTTTAAATGTGTATTTAGATAGATTTGTAGTTTTAATGTATATATTTCTCTTAATTACAGTGACTGCATAATGCCTGAAGATGCTTTGAGGAATAAAGCGAAATATTGCAATGAAAAAATTATTATCCACTGGTTATCAAAAATTATCTTACGTACCTCGCCAAATAATATTAAAAGCCAATACAGAAATATAGAACGAAAATCCATCAAATTAACCGAAAACCAATGCCACCTATCGTTCAATACCTGCTGCATTAATAATAAACTGCTGCCCACTTATACATATATTTATATATAAAACACAATGCTTTTTATTATAGGGGGGGGGGGGAGGGGAACTAGAGTAAGTGATATAAAATTGCATCATTTTTTTTATATATTCACCCAGTATATAAAATAATTAATAAAGTACCAGTTTTCAACAAGTGAAATAATTGACTAGTCATTCAAAATGTCACTCAAATTAATTTACAAACCCTATTCAAAAATGGTAAGCTAATTTTTGTGTGTTGTGTTCATATCAACAAAACCTGCGACTGTTCAATCAAATTAATGAAATGTGGTGACCATTAGCAGGGCCTAAAAATAACGTGTACACCTAATGCTTCATTACCGAGAGCGTCAATTTCTCGTTTTTCGTACATCAAAGTAGTGATTTTTTCCGCAGGTTTGAGTGACGCTGAGGCCGAGAGCTGGAAAGAGGAGATGAACGAAGAGGAGATGGAGATTCACAAATTCGCCATGGAGAATGGTGAGTGAAAGGGAAGAAAGAAAGGGAGAATGGTGAGTGAAGGGGAAAGAGAGAAAGGGAGAATGGTGAGTGAAGGGGAGAGAGAGAAAGAGAGAATGATGAGTGAAGGGGAAGAGAGAAAGGGAGAATGGTGAGTGAAGGGGAAGAAAGAAAGGGAGAATGGTGAGTGAAGGGGAAAGAGAGAAAGGGAGAATGGTGAGTAAAGGGGAGAGGGAGAAAGAGAGAATGATAAGTGAAGGGGAAGAGAGAAAGGGAGAATGGTGAGTGAAGGGGAAGAAAGAAAGGGAGAATGGTGAGTGAAAGGGAAGAGAGAATGGTGAGTGAAGGGGAAGAGAGAATGGTGAGTGAAGGGGAAAGGTGAGTAATGGGGAACAGAAAGTGGAGAAAAGTGAGTGCAGATTAAATGAAAAATGATGGTGAATCGAAAATGAAGAGAATAATGGTGAGTGATGGAGAATGATGAGCAGAGCATAATTTCTTTGAATCATGTGTATTTAAAGTAGTTACATGGTAATATTTAATAATTCAGAAGAAAAATTTTAACTTATAAGTTAGATAGAGTAAGACACTTCATTGAATATCATTTCTACACAGTGATGAGTAAGTATTTTCACAGGTAAGATTTAATGTAAAGATACTTCATAGAGGTTTCTTGAAAAGAAATTAAATTCGTTGAAAAAAGTAGCAACATCATAATATCATTAATTTTTCGTTATAATACCTGAAAATGTTTGTTCCATCTTTTTCATTCACATATGAAAAACTGTAGTTTTTAAAGATGCGAAGTTAACATAGTTTGCAAGGTCAGATATTTTTCAGTGCCATTTTTGACTCGTGTTACTCTTTAGTGCTGATGCATAAGCACAGAAAACTATTTCACGGATCATCTATCCATCTCTGTCAAAAGGTGACGGTTTAACACCAAAAATTGTTCCCTGGCTCAGGGCCAGTGCGCGGTAATTCGTTCATGTTTTATTGAGGTACAGCAGCAATAAAGGATTTGAAGACTAGACTATTCAGTGTGAATTAGAGCCTTCAAAAGATTGCTATGTTTTTAATGCACTACTGAGTCTAATGGTGCTTAACAGGCTTAATAACTGTATGGGCATTTTTTATTGAAATAGATGGGTTAAACAGAGACTAATATATTTTTTGATAAGGGACAGTGCATGCATATTAAGTTTAATGATTATATATCCATTGGTCCATTTATAATTTTTCAGTTGTCTTTTAATTATGAATATATAATTATCATATCTTCACGGGTCATTATACTCTAAATATTTGGGTCAAATTGTTGGTGTTTCCATGGACAGGTGCTATAGTGTATCTAGAACTGCCTAATTGATTGGTCTTATTATGATATTTTGTCTCGAAAGTAATGAATTATTTTGAAAAAGATGGAAAAACGTCCTCAGCAAAGCACAGATGTTGTCGTAAGTCGAAGTTGTCTGATAGTTTTTCACATTATGTGACTATACATTATTCACATAAAGTGACTATACATTATTCACATTATGTGACTATACATTATTCACATAATATATCTATGAACATCTACGGAACAAAGTTTCTTCAAAAACTGGTTGTCGGTCGCTGCACAAATTTGAATTCCACGGAAGAGCTGCAATTGATGTTCCCATTTTTGTCCAACCCCTGTTTAGTTATCCCAAAAATATCTTTTAAAATATTTGTTCACATACAAATATGGAGTTCATTTATTGCATATTTTGCTTTAAGGTTGAAAGAACTATATTTTAATATATCTCTATTTTTCAGGAAGTAGAAGTACTTCATTAATACTTCCTACAATAAACATACTGAAATATCCGATACCTCAGAAGTTCTGAATATCTCTATCGCCTGTTTTCAGGTCTGTGGACTCCAGAGCCACATGTACTGGTCGGTCCTCCGGATATTAAAAGCCAAGAGGCCCCCTGGGGGGACAGAGAAGGGGAGGCAGCCCTCTTCCTCACCCGGAACAACAGCAAGATCAGTGTACAAGTTGGTACGCCTGTGTCCCTTCCTTGCACCATTGCTAATGTCCACGACACTGAAACTGTGAGTTGGAGATTATTTTTAAGATAAAATTTAATTTGACCTATTAAAGAAAGATATTTTGTGATGTAAATCGGGTGAGTTACGAATTGTAGGCCAGTTTCACATCTTCGGTCATATATAAGAATGACGATATAATATTAACTGTTCTATTTTGATTTTAATTAGTATTCATGATACCTGCCGGTATTATGGATACCGGTCAGAATTTGAAACTGATCGATAATTCGAAACTCACCCTTACATTCATTTAAATGTCATTGTATATTTTTTATATTATGCCTTTCTAAATCCCCAACCGGACCGCTAACCTAACCTACCTTTGATCAAGGATACTGGAGTGGATTGTTCTCCTTTTATAAATTATCAAAAGTCTTCAATAAATTACCATTTGATATAAGATTTCAATGTTCCAGTAGTACCTATTTCAAGGGATTGTGATAGAGAATAGGAGAACTGGTTTCATATGCAAAAAGTTGTGGATTGAATCCATAGAAATTCTTCTTCGAATGATGAAATCTATTTTCTACTATACATAGGTATAGTTGCAATCTTACTCGATCGAAAAGGACATTCATAGAATATATATAAATTTTAAAGAATGTGCTGATTGTAATTTGCTTAAATATGAACATACATAATTCATTACATCTGTCACTTGGATAAATATTTCACAGAAACATTATTAGGCATAGAGATTTGTAAATTTGATATTGTTTAAAAAGTAGCGTCGAATTTTCGTGTTAAAAGACTTTTTCGAAATTCAAACTGGTTTTCGAATTATTAACACTTGATTCATATTGGGTAGATAATAATTAATCGACATATTTCCAAGACATTTTCAGGGACTTTCCAAAAGAATGAGCTGCAATTTTCTGGAAACCTCCATCGATCCGGACTATTGTTATAGAGTACGATAGATTTATTTTACGAAATTCGAAAGATTTTATGAAATCTTAGAATTATTTAAGTTATAATAGAATAGTTAGGGATTCAACTATTCAAATCGAGAAATCATTGTAACATATGAAATAAGTAAAATCGCATTAATCAACTCGAGAAAATATGCATTGTATTATGGGAATAGGTCTACACACACATCTGTGTTAACTTTCTTCAAAATTCTAAATAGTAGAAAAATTCAATGTGTGACGAAAAGTAGAACAAATAAAATGGTAATAATGTATTCTAATGAAAGTAAAAGACATATTTTTCATTATACAAAATATTAAAATTTATCTATTTCATCGAAATCAAGGAGATAAATACCATCAACTGCCTAAAATTGGGCCGGAATATTTTTTTTAAATTCACATTTAAGTTATTTACATTAAAAAAAATCTGAGGAAACGTCCCTTCGGTGATTAGATTGTATTTATTATTTGTTTTAAAGCAAGTCAGATATACATCAAATGAAATATTAGGGATTACGTTTTCACTTTTTCATTTTCTCGTACAATCAACAAAATATAAAAATATGGGTAAACTAGGAAGCGGGTATTTAAAAACAATAAAAAAATAAGTTCAAATTATTTTATGATATTATGATTTTTACAGTTGAAATTTATATGAAAATGAAATATTATTTGAATGTAATATGTATCTATAATACCGATCAACTATTCAAGAGAATGTCTTATGATTGAAAAAAAATATGAACTTATAAAATATTTTTCATTCCTTAACTATTCAAGAAAATGTTTTCAATTTGTAAACCGTGCTATTTGAACTTTCTACAGTCTTGTTAACGGATCCTTATTCTCAATAATTATACAGTGTGTCCGCAAAAAATGTATCCACTGCCATCGAGTATATCTTTTAAGTAGTATTTGTATTTCATTAATATTAATCTACGTATCTATGCTACAAACATATTTTGCATATTATCGTGAAATGATGAATAATGTAGACTCAAGGCAGTGGATACATTTTTTTGCGGACACACTGTATTTAAGATACGATTTAAATATTAATATATATTTATATTATATACCTAGTTGGTAAACTTCCTAGTTTAGTTGACCCTATCCAAGGGTCAACTAAACTAGGAAGTTTACCAAAATATGAAATGAAAATAATAAATGGACGTCTGGAACATTCAAAACTAAATAAGCATTCAATATAATTCCAAATAGCTAATTTTATTTCTGGAATATTCCAATGAACGATTGAAGGATTCCTTATATATATTCCTATCTTAATTAAAATTTGAGGACATCAATAATATTGTACTCATCTCACTTTCCATTCAATTTCATATTAATTAAGTACAAATAAAGAGGTATTTGCGTTATATTGTTTCGTGCATGTTTAATGCTGTCATGTGCATTATATCTTTATATATAAGATAGATATATCAAATAAGTATGAATTATGAATATTATACATTATTATTCAAATATTATCACATAATTAAAAGTAAAACATGTCGCTACATTAGTTCAGTAAAGACAATAGAAGAAATAATGTATTTATATAGCAGATATTCTATCTATTTATATATTATAATGAGCAAAAATATAGTTTAATATGGTATTATTTGTTTAAATTTGTTTTAAATATCATTATTGCGAGTATTTAATCATGTTTCTACAATTGAAAATAGTAAAATAAAATATTTATACTATTTGCAATCATGCAATAATTATGTCTTCTTTGGCCAGAAATGATGATGATAATAATAATTGTGGAAATTTACTTTTATTTTCTAGTTTTCGAGCTAAATCGAAAATAATTTCAAATTGCCAAAAATGATAAACGCTTTTTTTTGTAGACCTTTTTTCATATCACACATATTTTTCGAGTCAATCAATGCAATTGTTTAATATTAATTCTGTATGTTATCATGTATTTCCTGATTTCAATTAAATCCCTCTCTTTCCATTATAATCTAAAATTCAACAATTTTCAGACATCGAATTCATTTTATAGGCCAGAAGTCTTCAGAAAATTTCGGCTCATTCTGTTGGATGGTCTCTGAAAATAACATTGAAAATATATCAAATTAATTCGTATCTATCCCAATATAAATCAGGTGTTTATGATTACAAAAAAACAATAATTAAAATAACACGAAAAATTCGACGCCGCTCTCTAAAAAGTTGGGAATTTTCAAGTTTCTATGTAGATGTAATAACTATTGCTCCAATTAGACAATGACAGGCAGATGTAGGGTATTATATATGTTTATTAAAGCGTACTACTTGAAAGAATTTGATGTTTTTCATTAAATTCTCAAGCTGGAACAGATATGATGGGGAGAAGGTGCAGAAGTATTTTTAATTAACAGAAAATAAAATCCAAATTGACCTCATCGTAATGGGAAATAATCTCCTTTTTATATTAGTAAGTAGTGAAAGAACATGATATTTTAAATATACGCATGGATTATGTTAAACATTCTCAAATATGTATGATATTCTAAATAATAACTCTTAAAAAATATCGAAAAACTAATTATCAAATGATTTTTTTAAAGGTGTGCATGATCCATCAAAAAAGCATGAAATTTAAGATACCAATTAATAAGGTAATAATTCGTATTGAATTAAATAGTTTTTACAGAATTATATAGTTTAAAGTTTAACCCAAATTAAATAGTTTATATTTATACAGAATTGTGTGAATAAAATATCTAATTTAGGCAGCAATTGATGGTAAGAATTTACCTAATATTCTCTCAGGTTCTTTCACAGCTCCTATAACATGGCGTATTGTAAAAAAGTTTATCGGCAGAGTTTTTGTCAGAGACGTTAAAGCGGCCATTGGTGCAGTAAATAAATTCTCTCTGGTGACACAATGTGTCGTTTCTGTCGTCTCTCCAATATGGATTGTGTCAATATTTTGAATGGGGCCACAGGAAAAGCTATAATTTGCTTATTTATTCACTGAGGAGGACAGGCTTATGGATTTACTTTCCAGCCGCTCAGAAATGCAGGAAAGATAAACTGACTGTCATTTATATCGTGATGAGACTATTATCATATTTTAGCGTCAACAGCGGGTAACTTGGATAAGGAAAGATGGAGTCTGGAATATTCTGCTGTACTTATATAAAACACTATTATTCAAAAATAAATCCTGTATAAATCCATTAATAATTCATCAATTGATTATACAATGATCAATAATAAAATGTGTTTGGAAATGTTTGGTATTTTCTAGATCAAGATTTTCTATTAAGTCTGCTTATTATTCCCGAATTCAACAGTCAGTCATAACCAAGAATTAGTTAGCTAAGTTACCTTTCTTAATAGATATTGTTAATTTTATAGTTACCCTTTTGATAATAAGTTACCTCAATGACTGACTTCCTCCATTTTCTTTGACAACAGGTCTCATGGATCAGGAGGCATGACTCAAACCTTCTGTCACTGAACGATCTCACCTACAGCTCAGACGACAGATTCGCCATCAAATTTGACCAGGAGAAACAGGTCAGTCCTTTTTAAATTACTTCATATCTTTCATGTCTTTCCTTTAAATTTATCACCCTTTCTTGACTTTGTTCCTACAAAAATACCAATCTTAAAGGGTTAAAAAATATTTACGTGTCGGCATAAAACAACGTAAATCACGTCTATTAGGAAATTATTTGTAATGTGGAAACCTGTGGCAACGTAGTTCGGTACAGCTTGCTACCTTCCAAACACACATCAGTCCATATGATTTCATGGAGAATACATACACATGCGAGAAACACACCCTCTCTTCCACCCAATCACAGCTCGATCTGCTATCACAAGTGCCAAAGTCTTATATAGTAATATACCTATTTTTTTATATATCTTTATATGTTCATCGTTCAATATATTTACTGGGAGTTTGGTACAAATTAGTTTAGTATAGCCTATATATACTAACAGCTTATAAGAAATACAGTACTGTAGGTTTATAAATAAAACATGTGTTCCTTAAACACATGGTCAAGCGACTTCCTATATACCTTCTGAACGTCAAATTTATTAGGGTTAATTATAACGTTTTTGATTTTTCTTATTTCCAGTAAAATTATGATATTGAATTGCAATTTATATAAGATTTATAGATATAGAACCTTTAGATTTTTTAAATTTACCTGTGCAATGTCAGTTAGTGTTTTTTTTTTTAGTTCTTCATATAAATATTTAATAATAGCATGGCAAGTATAATTACGATGGATAACAAGAATAATACTGTATATTTATTGTATAGAGTATTATTATGTATGGTGATGGAAGATTAAGGTGTATAAAAGTAAAGAAATGATTAGGAGGATCGCCTGCCCTCAGAAAGTCAGAAATTGAAAAATGGCCACAATAATTATTCCCCCAAGGTGAATAAAGAGTATAATATACTGTGTGTAAATATGACTGTCATAACTTCTCTGTAGCGCGTACAGTGGGGGGTTAAAGGTGACTAGGAACACATCTGTCCTCCAACACCCCAAGGGTGTGTGGAAATGGATTTGGTGTTATTTGAAGGAAAGCTAACCTCCTTTGTACTAATAAGGCTCCAATAAAAAATTAGTACTGCATATTCTTTTGTACGAGAATGGTGTTTCTCTTGTTCAATTATATATTCTTTTAGAGCGAGATGACCTTATGGTAGAGATGTTTTATTCTCTCCTGAAAAGTTTTGTTTAGGAAGGAATCCGAATGATTGAAGCTTTATATCTCTTTCAGTGTTGGTTTTAGAAAAAAAAACATGGCAGGGCTTATTTGAAAAAAGGTATTCATTAATGCAAAATTTAAGTTTTATTAGCTATATGAATTATAAAAAATTATAGTTGAATGGAATTAAAAATCTGCAAGAAATAGGGTTTACAATTTTTTTAAATATAATTTCTAATCAAACATTAGATTTCAGATACTTCAATATTACATCCTGAAACATTTCCTCTTTTATATGAATCCTGTACCGTCTATCAAAGTGAAAATATGATATTGATATAAAGCGTCAAAGTTATCCCTAATACATTAGTTTTCAATTAAGGCTGTAGCCAAATTTTAGAAGGAATACAAAACAATTTCGTTGGTTCAGTTCTTCGTGTTTCTAACTTTCTCATAACCAATGATTCCCGTAAGTAATTTACTGCCATCTAAAAAAATATTTATGATAGAATTAAATAGACTGAATACACTATTTTCTATTTTCATGCAAATATGACAAAGTTATGCAACAAGTAATAACTGAATTGTTGTTACTCTATTATGATAGAAGCTATTCTACATTTTACGTCTATTTGCATTTCTAGGCCCGTTAGCTATAATTAAAATAAAACATTTCAACTGTTCGCAAATTAATTAACTTGTCAAACATAATATTGTGTTGTGTTCTATTGTTATGAAAGGAATCTAAAAATATTATCCAAATCAGATACCAATCATTTCAATTATTGAACTGTCTGTTAGAAGTATGGGTATTCGCTAATGAATTAGAAGAATTGAAAGCTCTTATCCGAATACGCATCTTTAGTTGATAAATAATATTGAGAGAGCTTTATTAAACTCAGTTATCTGCATACCAGTCAAGAAATTTTTCACACAAACACTTCTTTGAGGTGAAATTGAATGGTATATATTTTCTGGACATACAGTACAGCACTGCTGTCATGAAGTTAACGGACAACTAGAAAAATTACGATTGTGTGATTGGAGGTTCACCGGGAGGTTTCTTTTATGAATTATTCAATTATTTTTCAAAATATTTTCCAATAATTAAGTTCTTTCTTTCTCCTTATTTAATTCATATTCTTCATAAAACTCTAAATAGTTTAATTCTTTCATATACTTGGTAACGCGGTAATTGATTAATGCCCAGCTGTCTTTTATTTACGTGTGTTTCGACTCCTCCCAGCCTGAGCCTGTATGCCTCTAAGCTTCATGAGACTCTCACGTGAGCAGAACATGAGTAACAAACAGCTGGAGAGAGTCGAAACAAGTCACCATCTTTGTATTCGGAATATTCTGGTAAACTCCTCCTATAGTCAACCCAAAAGATGCCCTGGATGCTCTCATTTCTCCAATTTCAATTAGTCCTCAACCACTATAATAGGGCGTCTTCAAATTCACCCTCTAAACCAATAGGATCACAGATAAAAAAATGGCGAGTCAACATGACACATCGTTTGAGTCAAGGCTGGAAAAACTCGAATATTGGAGTCTTTTCTTTGATTGACTCTACCTGAGTCAATCTGACTATGAATCAGGAGTCATTATGACTCTTGTTTATGAGCAAAATTTTGAATGAGTCAAATTGACTAACACTGTTGAGGCGGTTTTGGGACAGGGTGAAAACTAAAATTTTGAGTCAATTTGACTCATTTTTTTCAGTAATCCCTCAAATAATAAATAATCTTTTCCCGTGAGGACATATTCTCCTCAATATATACCAAAGAAGCTTAACACATTCAAAGACTCAAGGAATTGAAAACCTCCAAATCTCATTATTTCTATATAGTTAACTGCAGGAGACATCTGGTCTAAAAAGAACAGCAGGGAGTTAATTACTCCCACCGAATGCATTCTATGTAACATGTTTTGAAAAGGTTTTCTCTCACAAAGTAATAATATATGTCATGTCAAACATCCTCTCCAGCCCAAAACACTCGAGCAAAAGGGAAATATCATATGACATTACTTTATTTCAAACAAAATAATGAACTCCAAATGACAGTACATTTTATAACTAGAGGTAAACACGATCATAGTTCAAAATATACACGAGATATGCAAATAAAATTTGAATAATCTGCAGATTTTCTTCTTTCTTCTTTACTACATCAACATTTTGAAGAGTACCTATATACAGCATATTCACAAAATGATACAGCATACAACATATCAGATCATATTGTCGTTATGTAATTATAATGTCATTGTATAAATATTAGTTCTGACGTCAGTAACGTGTTCACAAATGAAAAACATTTCATTTACAGAATTTAATGATTTGATTGCGAATATTCATAAGTTACTCTTCTGAATTAGATGCAGATTTCTATGGTACAAGATTATTTAATTACTGTTTTTTTGTTATTTTATTAATATATATTCATGAATTACTGAATTAGAATCTCACGACTGAAAAATTGTAGAATAACAGCTAAATGTTAAATAAAGAGAACTATTCTGTTTTTAATTGATACAAAAACATGTTGCAATGTCACAAACGCCAGCTACTTTTGGTAAACAATTGTACCCATAAGTTTGTTCGAACTACTGTACTCTTTTACCTCTGTTAGGAACTCACATTATTAAAAGAACGGGCTAGGCAAAGAAGACAACTTATCGACTCAGGGCCAAGTTTGATGCCGAGGGTAAAGTTGAAAGAAGTCGCCACAGCTTTCGAAAGGATTGAAAGCGAACCAAAAAGTTTCATGGCGGCGCTGAAAGAGGTAGATCGAAAGTATATCAGAAATGAATGTTAAGATACTGTTTTTATTCTTTTCATCATTTGAATCAGGAAATTTCGAAATAAATGAAATTGTCCAAATTTAGCTCTCAAAAATCCAAAATTGGGACTATTTGTAATTCACGTATTTCTCTAATGATTGAGAACATTTTTTCAAACGATAATAAAATCATATTCCTAAAGATTACATAATAATATTTAGAAATGTTCCTTTACACGTTGCAGAATATTCATTAATTGGAGGCAGACTCATATCATTCTATTTCAAAACTGACCAAAAGACGCAATGTTAGCCACAGAAAATCTTAAGAAGAGAAGTCAATTAAAATCTGGGGATGAAGTCTTAAGTTAGGAGACGCCGAAAGCACCAAACTGAACATTTGGGATGAAAGAGGCCCAAAGACTCTAAATCATCTAAAGAACAAATAAGGACATGTTCACATTCTTGTCGTTGAAAAAAGTTCATTATTGACGAGGTTGCCAATCACAAGAATACGCAAGTTATTGTCTGTGACTTTTCAGAAGTTACACCTATGGGTGCAGAGTGAAAATTGTTCATAATTGACGATTTTTCCTGAAATGGTAAGTGATGGCAAGGTGGTGCTTCCTCAGCTTCCTCGAAGCGGGGCTTGAAATCTACACAGCCAAGTACTTTGAAGATGCTGAATGATATTTTGCTGTTATATATTCATAGGATCTAAATACTAACAAAGTCATGATTTTTCAAGACTGTGCCAGCAAAGAGCAAAAATAGTTAGTCCAGACTTTCATGGAAGGAGAATGAAGGACATTTGATCAAACAGCTCTCCAAATCTGAATGTTTGCAACTCTTGGCTATTTTGCGTGATTGAAGAACAGTCTAACGTTAATCCACACCCTGATGTTAATTCTTTGGAGACAGGCATTCGAAAAGCATTTCAGAATGTCAGAATTACAGATACGGATATGAAAAATTATCGAAACGAAGAGTGATCTACTATAAAAATTGTGTCATGGATGGATAAGTTTACAGATTCAAATGATTAAATGATTCAGTTACCTATTTTAGAAATCAGGAAATTTTAAAATCTAAATAGATTAGTCTACCATTTATTTGGTCTGACATTTCTGTTAAGGGAGCAACAAATGGATGACATTTCTCATCTTTTGTGAGGGTGACAGTTTGTTTCTCCTCTGGTCTAATCACTCTCATCAATAGTCTTCAGGGGACACACTCTCCCATAGTCAGAATATTCAGCTAAAGATTTACCGTAGAGAAAAAGATTACTGCAACAAATTTTCTGCAACAAATTTTCTACAACAGATTATGAAAAGATTAATCTTTTATAGTAGTCGAAATTAAATATAATAGATACTAGGTACATCAACATTCTTTAAATCAATTTTACATCTAAAGTGCATTTAATTATTAGGATTAACTGCATTGGAAATCCAGTGAATGATAAATAACAAAGGAATTAATATATTAAAACTGCCTATATTTATACTATATAACGAACATTTATTGCATTAATATTTATGCTAAATCGTTCTATATTGAAAGTAGAACCAAACAATGTAAGTTCATATGATAGAAAAGAATAAACAATATAGTAATAACATCATTAAATACTCGAACTGGCAGTTAATGCTAAACGATGAAATTAGTTTCGGAATTAATTACAACTTTGAGTCTCATCTACTCATTTAGATGTCAATTTATTGCTCTTGAACTCATGAACATAAGTTATTAACCTTCGTAACCCTCTACTGTCCCTAATATGTGTATTAAATAAACAACATTTTTCAAAAATGAAAATGTTTGCATAAAGAAATTAACAGTCAAATTATTATTAATGGAACCAGAATTGTTATTCAAATAGGTTATTTATTATATATCGACTATTGCTCGATGATCACATATTTATTTATCAAACATCAGAAATAAAACATGAAATTCATTTTACAACATCATTTTATATTTATATTCATTTTTAGGAGTATTGCTCTTTTCAAATAAATTAAGTTAAATTTTAAATATTATGAATAAACTGACTCCACTTTTTTTCACTATGGAAATGAATTTCAGATAAACAAATTCCGTCATTCAGTATATTGCTATGTTATTGAATTGTCACAATTCAAAATATGATAAAAAAATATCATTAGAATTGCATTCTAATATATAAGAAGGATATCCAATAGTCTTTAATCCACTTACAAAATATGGGTTTTTTATTTGGGATTCATATCATTATCATTTTTCAAAAGTAATTGTTTAAGAATTAATATATATTATCAAATATTTTATTCTGACTTTAGGTTTTTCAATGAAAATAATTTTGCAGAATGATTAAAAATTTATAGACTGTAGGTCAATGTAAGCCACCATTTGGCAACATTCATATGAATGGTTAATTTAGACAAAATTTGTTTGTACCATTGAATATGGAAAAGGTAGGTTAAAGGGTCTATCAAACATTCGTGCTTTAAAACTCTATCTCCCAATAGATCCTTTATATACAATGAAATGGAGTTGGAGTGAACGTGGGTAAAGAATCTAACTCTAAGTAGTAGTTAATTAGATCCTGTACCAGATATGATTAAGGATACCGCATAAAATGTTGCGGTATCCTATAACCTATTACCCTTCAATTAAATTGTATTATTTTGAGTATAGTTTACTGTTTTTTCTATAAATAATTTACTATGATAACTTTCTTTTCAGACTTGGACTCTGACGATCCAACATACTTCAGTTAACGACTCCGGCATCTACGTATGTCAGTTATCGTCACATCCTCCCAGAGCGATGTTCACCTCATTGAGTGTTTTGCGTGAGTTCCTTAGGGTTGATATTGACATGATATTGAAAATGTGAATGATAACTCAGTTTAAAATGATCTTAATTCATAAGTTTCCGACCTGTAATGTAGATCTCTTGATTACAGTAGAACTCCTCTATAGTGAATTCCTCTTTAGTGATTTCCTCTATAGTGATTTCCTCTATAGTTAATTCCTCTTTAGTGATTTCCTCTTTCGTGATTTCCTCTATAGTGAATTCCTCTATAGTGAATATAGAGTCCTGAGTAAGAGAACTACCCTGAATAGTGAACAAATTTCCTTTGGTCCGCCATAAAATGGACACTAGTTTTTAAAAGCTGATGGTCATTCATAGCAGACTAAAGAAAATTTGTTCACTATACAGGGTACATTTCTTACTCAGGACTCAAGATTCACTATAGAAGAGTCCACAATAGAGGAGTTAATTATAATAAGAAAAAATTATACCCCTGTAAATCAACTTATTATTTTTATGTTTATGTGCCACATTTTATAACTCACACCTATCCTCATTCAGAAATTCGTTCTGCAAATTGTTGAAATTTCTGATATATGGTCAACTTGTACATGAGTTTCTATAGTTTCCAATCATTACTAAATAAAATTCATCACAGTCTACCTAACTGAATTTAGCAAATGAATGATTAATAATTATAGAAACATCTATAAATATAAGTAGAACTTCACAGTAATTGGCTCAAATTCCTAGATAATTAGGTAGGATCTGTTATTAATTTTATCGTCCATCTAATTATTTTGATTAAAGATCTGAAGCCTCAAATGGAAGCAAACCAAAAGAATAAAGTTATGAAACACTAGAGGCACTAATTATACCTTGAAATTGCGCTCTCAGATCCGTAATTGCAGTCCAAATAGGCGAGTATCTGACAAATTGATCGTGATGATGTAACTGATTGAACTCGGAACATTCCACTTCATTGCACGCACTTCACTCTCTTTTAACATAAACTGAGTGATAGAAGTGTATGGTAATGATGATGCTTCATATCATTTGTGACTTCAAATGTTGCCCTCAAACTGTATCTTCTAATTATCTAAATAGCAGACCGGTGTTGCTTTTACTGAATTACAGTATAGCGTGCTTAGGTTCCTTAGGATGACATGCGAGTATTAATATGTCCTCTAAGCTCTTATATCCTTTATTTTATACATTATAGCATAACCTACATACATGCATATGGATTTATGTCTATAAATAGCATATAGCGGCTAGTTCATTGTGTAGATTGGGTCTGTAAGTCTCCTTATATAAGATTATTTTCCGAATACGACTCGTTACATTTAAGATATACGTTCGTTACTTTCGATAGATTGAAATTCTTTTTATATGTTTAACTCCTCAGTCTGTTATTATTGTTTTAAAAGAATGGATGGTGAGTGAATATTTTATTTCATAGGATTACATTACTTTATATTGAGTCGTGCATGATAACTTACAAACTTTGATTAGTTAAAGAACTTATAAATATTGTTTACTATGGCAACGAACACTAGCTCACGCATATGATTAAAAAGAACAAAATAGAATCTTCAAATAATATTCTTTGACCACGAAGAAAAAATCTAACATTAAAACAAATTCAATTGTTTTATGTACATGAAGTTGATTCAGGGCCGAAATTCATTTTAATGTAGCTCTAATTAATATAAACAACAGGATGAGACACTTTAATAATGTTATCCTCTCGATTACTATTTAATGTTATGAAGGTAATTAAATACGTATACATGGTTATTATGTAATACTCAGATATGAGTCTAAATTTATACATTTAATAATTACGTATATGAATGAGAAATTTGTTATTGAATGGATATTGAATTAGTGAAAACAATGTATGTGACTCAGCTTACATAATTGATATCTAATTTATTCAGATCAAAGCTATATAAATTGGAACAAACTTTAACATTCGAATGTGAGATTAAGATCCAACTATATATAATTCTAATTGATTTACGTATAAATATTAACATGTACATTCATTTCACTATGAACGGTCCACTCAACAATAACTTTTTTCGGGTTTACTGCATGACTTTATTACTGCAAATCTTTAGCACATATTGGTCTACAATTCTCCCCGTTGAAAATAGAAATTGAAAATGTGTGTCACATCAGCAGTCAGTTCCATAAGTTTTCACTTTGAGTGTAACTAGAGCAGGGAAAAGTTTATGCAGAATTTTAAACTTTTGCTTTCTGCTATCTTCATCCGTCACAATTATGCAGATTGAACAATAATCGGTCATTTAATCCTCTTCAAAAATTTCAATCGATTGCATTTCATCGAACATTCTATTGCTCTTAATTTTCATTTTTCATGAATCTACAGGGTGGCGCAAAAAGATTTATGCGTAATTTCAGAATTATCAATTACCTAATCTACTTAATTATGTTATGCGTCTTTAATATTTTCAGTTTTCGGTCACCATATACCTAACAATGTTCATAAGAATTTCAAGCATTTTTTCCAGTTACTCTAGATAAGGTTAGCGCTGGCTATAAAGAATATCGTAAAATAGATCAAATTTGGTCGAAAAACTGTTTACAACGTTTGAAAAGTACTGTAGGGATCAGGTACAGGCGTACTGCCTCTAGTACACCAATGAAGTTAAGAAACCGGTAAAATCGCCCCGAAAATGTCATATCTGCAATGAAGAAGAAAATTGATCGAATTTCACAAAAAAAATCCAGATATATAGAGAAACAGATAGGCATCTTGAAATCTCAATCTAGAGGCTAATCAAGGAGAAACTATGAAGTTAACTCCATACATAAAATGTAGTTTAGACAGCTAATCTCAGAGGTTAAAGAAATGGTTTGTTAGAGGCAACCTGATGTTGCAAGAGTTCAAGCGACCCGCATTGAAGATTTCGGTTTAGTCAGTGGAGAACCTATATTCCCGTAGCTCTGAGGATAATTGTCTGTAAATGTTTAGAGCCCTTTGAGATGCCAGAAGCTGTTGCATTAGATGGGAAATGAAAGAATCAAAAGTCGACAGTAAAATCCTTACTCCTTACTCTAACTCCATGTCTTCTGGAAGCTATTTTATAATCACTTAAGATAGAGTGCAAACTCGCACGGCCAGTAAGACTCAAATATGATGCGAAAACATGTATGTAACTCTGTCTTTTTGGAAATTGAAAGCAAAGTTTCTATTTGGTCCAACCTTGCAGCCATTTTATTCAAATTTAATTTAACGTTTTTCTTAAACAAATAGGTATTTATTTTGAGTTACCATGTACATAGTTACATACAAACCTTTTTAAAAACCCGTTTTTGCTTAACTGAAATATTATATGGGCAAGCATTCGGCAGACAAAATGTGTTCAAATTTTATCTCTCAGCCTGACATTGATGAGATACTTTCAGTGATCTACAGTTTCCAGGTTAAACAAATGCATAAAATTTCGAATGAAAATATTCAGTTAAGATCATATTTTTGTTTCTTTCAGAATCCGTGTCTGAAATTACGGGCAGTCCCGAAATGTACGCCGAGTATGGCAGTAACGTGTCCCTGGTGTGCAGACTGAGACATTTCACCAGACCTCCTGCTTACGTGTTTTGGTACCACGAAGAGGAGATGATAAACTACGATGCGAAGAGGGGGGTGAGGATGTGAATTAGATATGATGTACCATTTTGAAGTTTATTTTATGTCTTAACTCTCAAATTTATAGATAATTGAATTAACATTTCATGGGTTTCAGTGATCATTAATTCGTGTCATTAGAGTATCATTTAATTCCCAAATTCATATGTTTGTATATTAGTTTATATTAAAATCTCATGGCACTTATAGTTGTCATTAATTAAAAATAGTTTTACAGATTCAGTAGTAATTATAATATAAAAAAGGTCAGTCATTCGTGAGTCATCGTGTCCTTCTCTCCATAGATATCAGTAAGCATCCAGGGCGGTGAGAGTAAATTACTTCTCACGAACGCCGCCCATAAGGATAATGGGAATTATACCTGCCAACCAGCCAATGCCATGCCCTCCTCTATAATATTACATATAATTCCAGGTGAGCAATTACTGTGTAACTTTTTAATTGATGTTAGAACGCACGCACCCTACCGAGTGCAAATTGTCTAGCCAACGATTCGGCTCCCTGAACGCCACTTACGTTATTATATATGAAAACAACGGCATACTATAGAAATTCCATTTATGTAATTATACTTTAAAATAATTAGCTACTACAATTTTGAACTGTTTGTCAATATTTCGAAACACTATAATCTTGCCCTTTGGACATTTTTCATAATTTCGATTTTTTTATAATTTTCACTCACCATTATTTTTGTTGTAGAATGCAAAACCTAATCTATCGCTCTATTCTCGTCACAGGTGAAAGTCTGGCCGCAATGCACGGTGGGTGTTCGAATCCTCAGCCCGTTCATCGACTGCTAGTTTTCAGCACCACGCTCTTGCTGTCCGTACTGACCCTGCTTACACAAAGCTCTTTATAGTACAGACTCAACTAAATGTGATCGATGTAGATAGCTGTTCAGGGAGTCTCATTGCTATTTGTTAAGCATGAAGAGAACAATAACTATATATACATAAATAAAGGATAAGCTGAAATATACGTGTAATTTTGAATTAATAATAACTGTTATTTCCTATATAAAATAACTCTTAACAAAGGGATACAATTATTGAAATAGCACATGTATTCCTAACAGAAAAGTCTATAAATAAATATCTACGCTGTGGGCGATTATAATGAACTTCAAATACATAGAAATTTCCCATGGATAAATGCTTTACATGAATAATAAAAATGTTACGCTATTTAAAATGTACAAGTGAATTTTGGATCAAAAGCTTAATTAATATTTGTGACCCAGTTGGCATAATTGTCACTATTATGAACATTCATGGTTTTGAAAAGCATTATTTTTATAAAATATCTCCATCTAACTATTTTATACTTTCGGTGAAATCAATTTTGAAAGTTAAATGAGAGCCAGAAATATCTCAAAGTTCGAAGTCTTAGGAGTGAATGCAAGTGCCATGACTGCATTGCATTCTTGGAACTTCTTTTCGAAATCTCTTATTCATCACATGAAAATAAACTTCAAAATGGTGCAATGGGAATGTTATGAGAATTTGTAAGAGATTATTATCTATTATTATGCAGAATACGAAAGGCATTGATATTTAACAATGCATCAATTTGTTTAGAATTTTACAGGGATTAATTAATGATTATGGATCTATTATTGATTTATTTTTCCTCTACGCATACTTTGAATTATGACAACTGGGATTAAATATTAAATCAATATTAATCATCAAATTATTTGTTGCTATTAAATATTGATAATGACTTTATTCTACTAAATAATTCAAATACCCAAAGTTGTTAAAGTATAGAATCATTGATATCAACCTATTGCTCTCAGTATCCTGACCCCATGCCACATTCTGTATGTAAGTAACATGTGTACATAGTTATTACCGTGGTACTATACAGATATATTGCACTATCACCAGTTATTATTGCTCATATGAGGAACTATTAAAAATTTTTGGTTAGTCGATGGGAAACTATGAGATTGAAAGAAAAATTTAGATGATTTTTTTTAGTGTTTTAAACTAAAGATTTGAAATTGGAACTTAAATAGTTGGTATAGGTTGTGGAAAAAATAACAAGTGGGGAATTCTTGTCGGCGATATGCCAAAATATCAACGAAACACTAAAATATTGATTGTAATTTAAGGAAAAGATTAAAAATTAATATTTCTGAAAAAATATGTTTACATTTGATAATAATTTTGAAAGACTTTTAATATCATGAGAATTTGAAGAATGTAAATTTTATGAACTATAATTCACAGTTGTTATATATTCCACAATATATTCCATTTGTAATTATTATATATAGGGATATACAGTTTTTTTTTGCAGTAAAAGGATATCTTTTAAAAAATAGTTTTAAAAATGTTGATTTGACAAAATATGATGTTTCGAAAAGTATATTTTTTGAAAAATATGAATTTTGAAAAATGTTTTTTTTGAAAATATGTTTTTCTCTTCAAAAATATTGTTTTTGACAGGAGATGTTTTTGAGAAAGGTTGTTTGACTAATGTTGTATTTTACAAAAGTATTTGAAAAAAAAAAAATTATCTTCAAAATTATTTTCTATTCGTAAATTAATTTTTTGCACAATTGATAAGTTGTTATAGGACGTACAGTTTTTAAGAAATAAATTCATATTGCATTGTTTTACTAATCTGATATATAAGATGACAATAATATTGACTGAAAATAACAATATTATATAGTAATTTTAACCAAGTGTATATATTATATCAATCAACAGAGTTATACATATATAGTTTATGCATATATTAAACATTCTAAATTCATTGTGTATAGTTAAAATAACAAAATCTCCTTATTGTGACTGAAAAAGGACTTCAATTCTAATAATTAGTTCATTTGTTAAATATAACCTAGTTTTAAAAATTGGAGTTAAATTTGTTATAATAATAATGTTGCATTATTAACAATAAAAGTGTCCATCTAAAATTTATTTGTACAATAATTGTGAAACATTTCAATGAAATGTTTGAATTTGATGTAACGCTATTTTTTATCCTTGGAGTACCTATTAAAAGGCGTTAAAAAATGAGGGAATGACGAAAAATACAAGTTGCTGAAATCAGGAGAAACGGAGGCATGGACTTCCCCTCGTGAAAGGCAGATAGTTACTGAGGTGATATTATTGTGAAGGATTTCTAATAATTTATAGGATGAACTAAGCAAACAAAAGGATTATTGGGTTACTTGAACATAAACAAACTGTTCAAATAAGAGGATCATGGAAATATTGTACAATTAAAATAAATAATAATTATCATAATGATAGTATGTCATAATTCATGAATTATGATATTTTGTTTCATGGGCTACTTATACAAACACAATTTTTAATGTATGAATAAATTGTATATATATGTTTTATTTCTATATAAATATATTTTAATAATAAGATACATCATTTCTAATGATTATTTAAAAGTATTTAAAAGACTAATATAATGTCAATACTTTTACAGTATGAAAAAAGTGATGTTTTTATAAATCGAAATTTACTTATCTGTAGACTGAAAACGCGTTGCGTGGGCTCTAATTTCATTTTAACCCAGTGTTACTGTAAGCACTCTTTAGCGAGACAATTTCTACTCTAGCACCTTCTCTCCGTCGTACAAAGTCCACACTCCGAAATCCAGTAATTGGTTCAAGTTTGTAGACTGCATACTAATAATTATCCACGTTTTCTGAACCCGAACAGCTTAGAATTCGCTAGCTGAAGATCTGATCCAGTGTGTTGACATAGCAAGTGGCTTGATCTTGACATTGCTTTCTGCCATGTTCAATTCTATTCAGCGAATAATAGTCAAAATACTTTAGTTTCAGTAACAGAATAGTATATTTACTGATCATCATTACATGATATCTCCTTAAGATGAGCTATATATAATATTAGGAAGAAACTGCATTTTAAAACAGATATTTTGCACATATTTTGAGTGATGGAAAGTTATCTTTAATATTTAGTGATTACACCTACCATAAATCTGGTTCACTATTTTCATTGTTAAAATTTACGGATACAAAAGGTATTACAAAAAGCGACCATAAAAGTGGAATTAAATTTATATCCAACAAGGAAAATAGCAACTACACATCAGCACAATGAAAATGTGAAAGCCGATATAAATTACACTCTGATTTTATCCCATTTTAACCAATTTTCCATATTGACTTGTATATTCACCTAAATCATAAGGTATAAGTATGTAACCCTAGAATTCATTATTCTTAATTATAATTTAATTTTTCTAAATTACATCATTAAAAATAGTTAAATATTATTAAATTAATAATAAAGTCTTGTGAAAGTTTAAATGCTTAGAGTAAAAACGAGCTGTAAATTGTCAGTTCATAGTTAGGTACCCCTAATTAAAATGCCTTATTTGACTAACAAAATAATACAACTAATGAACGAATCTGAAAAGAGCTAAGGGAAAAACACAATATCTTAAATTTATTCGAAAATGGATCACTTTCCAATCTCTCTCACAAGGTTGATCTTTTCAAGGGATTTTCGACCATACGACATAAGGACTTTCCTTTCACTTTTTAACATAGTAAAGATCTACGAAAATCTTAATCTGGGTTTATTTGCCATCAGCCAACGTCAACTAAAGAGTAGTTAACCGCTCTTCATATTTTCTTGTGAAATAAACTAACTTAACCAAGTAATACAGTGACAAAAACTTAACGAAAACTGTTATTAGTTTGTGTCCAGAACAGCAACGGGAGAACCGTAAGTATCGGAAAAATTATGTATTTTATCAGATTACCGGAACAGAATTCAAGAATCCCCCTTTGTTTAATTTAAATCCTAAATAAGATCATAATTATACTCATAGTCAATCAGAATAATCAATTCAATTTATTAAAGAACCGGAAATACCGTTAACTTTTGTACTTTAGAGAATATGCAAATATTCGGAAAAGAGTGTACGCAGATATTTCAACATCATATAATGATTAAATTGCAGCAATATCACAGTTTGGATAGTTTTTAGATTTTCAATTTCAATCATGTCAATTAATGGATGAATTGTATAATGTATACATGTTGAATATCATGTACTGAAAGGTGGGAATTTCTTCAATAATTCGGTTCAAAATAATAATTTCATTGAACATTGATTTTCTTGAATAAATTAGACTCGAATTTTCTTCAGTATTTAATTTCTGAGACATGGATAAATATTTTCTTGTACAAAATATAAGCAGTTTCTTTTCATTAAAATTCAAAATATTAGGATGTTCTTTGGAACATCTCTTGTGTAATTATTTCGGACACTAAAAGAAGGTTTCTGCTTTGCGATCGTTTGAGTCCCATTATGGAAGAATTGCAACTGTGTTTCCCAAGCCCATTCAAATTTAGTAGCCATGTTCATCCACTTGTTCTTTCAATTGATTCTGTAACACGAACAGCACGATTAGGAACACCGTTGGAATTTTACGAATGCAATGAGAAAAAAGGGTACACAATGACTCGATTGAGACTTTAATAACAGGCAATGGGATATCCAGTTGTTGATGACTCGATAGATGACGATTATCTATCATGCGATTTTTAATCTAATACATTATGACGTATATAATTATTATTCATGATATTAATTTCAAAGCCAAATGCTGAAATCTAAATTAAAGGAAAGGTCACATATTCGACTAGAACGACTGGTCAAAAGAAAGTCATTTTGCCCAAAGCTGTGACATCGGAAAGAGTCGATTCGACCCTTGTGGAAAATATATGATTAAAAATAACTCACACGTGGGAGGTACAAATTATAAAAATCAGCAAAATAATCAATATGAAAAGACTATAAAGATATGACATCAATGGAAGCAGAAGTGTTTATAGAAACCCTATATATCGACAGTATTTCAAATAACTTACAAGATTGTTTTTTTTATCTTCACTTTCTATTTGTATTACTGCAACTTAATGAAACATGGATTTTTTCAATAGAAATAATACTGATATATCAGATGATTGTAAATAGTTCTGCATTAATCTTTGATATATTTAATTGGATATAGAAGTATAATAGGAGAAAAGAGTCTACTTCTGATGCTAATTTCCCAAATCACAGTTTTTCTATTTTAATTTATTATTTTCAAATTTTATAAATATTTCATTGCGTACCAAGCACAATTATATAAATATCTACAAGCATAATAATTAATAATATTTCTTTTTGTAAATGTGAAATTAGTAAACAATCAATAAAACATACACACTTTTCTTTGACTGTATACATTGTACAATTACATATTAATTATATATGTCCTTTGGAGATAAAGCACTTTATCGATAATGAATTATATACGTATACCTAATAATAGTATAACTGCTTAGATTAACCAATGAAAAAACAAGTCAAAGAGTAGACCCGTAAAGTTGGAATCGCAAAGATATACCGGCTCCAAAATCGGAACCGCGAAGATACGGGTACCAATATAACCGGTTTATATTGTGTTACTTTTTAAATATCTTATAATATAACATATTTAACCATCAATCTCATTAATTTATGCATTAAGTTTATCTACATTTATATATTAAACTCTATGAATAAAATAATTCCTAATATGATTTCTTTCAATATCTCAGATTACAGTCATTTCACGCCAACTAATAATATAACTCTTCTCCAAGTTCTATAACAAGTAAGATAAATTCCAGTTGTTTTTGCAGACTCAGATATTAAGTGGATGATAATTTGCGATTGCTTCCATGATTATCACATTGCCTTTTATTTCTCTTTTCCTTTCTTAGAATAGATTTTAATGATCGTATTTCCTTGAAAGTTTCCTTGACTGTGCTTCTTCCAACGGTAATTAACTATTAAACAAGAAGATTAATTTTCTATATTTTCTTAACTGAAGTTAGCACTTATATCACCTCATATATTTCTAAAACAAAATTCTCGGTCTTATATAGTCTGATTACATTCTGATAAGACTAGGTATATATCTACATATTAATTATAAATGGTCACATTAGATTTAAGTGTTACGGTTTCACAGCCCGACGAATTAGCGACAGTCTGCTATATGGCAAAAGGTAAGTTAAGCAATATGTAAACTATACAAATTCTCTTCATCTCTTGACATGGTAAATCCTGTAAAGTAAAACTAAAAATACATAACTATGTAGTATAGGAATTCAGTTCAACCAATTTAGCTCAACCATTAAATGATGTCCACAAAGCACAGAGAAGTCCGTTTTGCAAGTGGATTCTGCAGTAACCAACCAACAGTGTAGATAGAAAAAAAAACGACGGAGTGTAAACAAATGAAAAAACCTTGAAAGATATGCGAACAAATAATGGGTAAAATTATTAGGTAATGATTTTTTCTGCCATTATTAATGGATTGGTTCCAATCGTCCGCGCATTCTTTGACGATGCCATTATTAATGGATTGGTTCCAATAGTCCACTCTTTCCTTTGACGAGGACGCTATTTAGTCCAGGCTGCGCTATTCTTCAACTCGTTCTTCACTTTGGTGGAAGCAAGATGGCACACAAGCACATTGCAAAAATGCAGTTCTAGAATTTTCTCAATGAAAAGCTTCAAGATCGGGTTATTATCAGAAAAAGGGAAAATCCCTGTTTAGCACACAGTCCAGATCTCAACCTTTCAGGCTTTCACTTCTGGGCTGCTGTACAAACTCGTCTTTAAAAGGAAACATCAGACTCCATTGAGTTTCTTATACAATATATGTTCAAAGCTTTGCGGAAAGATACAACCAGGAGACTCAAGAAAGTTGCAAGAGTGTTATGAAGCGTGCGTTGTTCTGTCTTCAGGCTGGAGGGAGTCATTTCCAACAACTTTTGTAGGGCAGCGGAGATGTTCCTCATACTATATAAGACAATAAATAATTAATAACAATAAAAATCCATTCTTTTTTATTTAAAGTGATTTATCTATAAAGGCATTTGACGCATTTTATAGCAGCTTCTAATTCGCAGTTTAAAAATGTAGTTTCTGATGGAACACAGTATTCGTTACCATTTGTTTGTTCTATCTTATAGAATAATTATTTCAAAGACAATTACACGACTTAATAAAATAGTGTTGCCTTATCCATTCTTTTGAGGGTAGATCTATTGTTCCGGTTTGCAAATAGTGTTAACATGGAGCAACACTGCCACGCTGAGGAATTTTACGGAACGCAAAGGGAGGCAATTGTGACTAATTGGTCGATTGCTTCCCAATAAAATGCTCGAGTGTGGGGGAGATATGAATGGAAACAAATTGCCACTGATACAAGGATAAATCAAGTGAATTTTACCCCCTTATATGAAGTGAGAGCTGACTGTAGTTTTAATTTTTGAAGATAAATGACAAGAATCTTGATAATGTAAGTTAAATATTCAGTAGGGTTAGTTACGAATTGTCGGTTGGTTTCAAATCTTCGGTCATAAAAGACTATATACACAGGCAAGCCTCGCTTTAAGTACAACTCACTTTAGTAAAAGTGATACTTATTTCGAGTCATGTTTCGAAATAAGAACCGTTCGTAGACATAGAAAACGAAGACAATTTTTTGTGATTATTTCTCAGTAACTAAAAAAACATCAAAATTAAAATCCATTAAAGGTTATTAGAAGCAGTTGGTTCAGAAATTCACCATGTCCTATTTTAGGGTTAGTTTTGTGTTATTGCACAGTTTCATAAAATCTTTATATAATAATCATTATTTAACTTTTATTTCAATTGGTATCCATGATACCAATTAGAATAGAAGTTAAATAATAATTATAATTTTTTTTCTGACGTGTCCGAAATTGTAGAACCAACCAATAACTTGGAACTTAGTACCCTACTACCAAAAACATTTCATATAACATAAAATTGCAGTTAGTTAAATGTAGCACAATAATTATAGAAATCTAAGTATCTTTTGATTACTCACCTATACTGAGTGAGAGTTAAGCTATGGATGGATTTTAAAACATTTAATAAATGCACGACTTTAAACTTTTTCAACAGTAACAAACAATGAAAGAGTGTATATTATTATTAATATGGTTATATACGTAGTACTCTAATAACTCTGAAACAAATTTTCTTTCCTTAACTGATATAAAATGACATATATATTCGAGGAGTGACAATTATATATTTTTTGTTACTTTTATTCGCTTTAGTTACCGTTTGGTAACTAAACTGAGTCGTGATTTGGTATCTAAAGCGGGGGATGCCTGTATTTAATAATAATTGTTATGCATTTTTATTATGGATATCAATTAAAATTAAATTATAATTATTATATCGTTTTTCTTATAATTATGATCAGAGATGTGAAACCGCCCGATAATTCGTATAACCCGACCCTATTATAAATACTAGTACAGTACCTGTTATCGAATCTAAATTATATTCGAATGAAAGAATTTATTAATAAACTGATTAAACAAACAAAATAATCTTTTAAAAGACAATATATAAATACTAGTGTATTTGGCCGTTAAAAATAACGGGTCTCCAATAGTATTTCATCACCCATTGTTAAGTTATTTGTAGTAAATTAAAATAAAATTGATTTTTCTACATAAACTGATACTTTTTTCATAGATAAAAACTTTTAAAAAATTGAATAAAAACAGAAGAATTTAAATATCAAGTCAATATATTCCCGTGCGTATCATAGTTACATTCTTCATTATTAATACCCGTCGTGTAAAAGCGGACACCAAATAAATAAACACACTACGGGTATTAATAGGATAGATAGATTGAAGAGAAGACCGAGAATAAATATGTTATTTTAGTTATGTAAATATCACGAAAATTATTAAATCAAAACAATATATCCCTAAAACTGCATGGCAACTAGAGCTGTTTCTATATTGCAAGGCAAACTTATTCTTCTAGGGAATAAAAATAAAAGGGTGTTCTCCGGTGAAAAGCATACGGGAAAATCTTATTTTTTTTATCATATTTAACCCCTTCCATCTCACTTCGGAACAATCAAAATTTCTTTCTTCATATTTCGTACTTCTTATGACATTCTTGAAAGTCTGATTCAATTGCATATGTTTTAAAAACGGTTATTTCTACATTTTCTTCAATTTAAATTTATTAAATACTTTAATGCACAAAACGTATAGTTATTTGGAACAATTATCGTAAGCCATAAATCCATACCAAACCGTTTTAATTGAAGAAAATTGACTTCATCGTTTAAAACAATATAATAGGACAGAAAAATATTAAAAGCCAACCAAAATTTAAATCTAAGCATACTGTATTCTACGTATATCTTTACCATATTTTGAGTAATATGATTTTCGTTAATGTATATTATATTAACTTTACATCTTCTCACTCCAACTGATTTCATTGGCCTTTAAAGGTCAAATCTGCCTGCATATTACCACTCTGACAGCCTATCAAAGCAATATCACCTTTATTGCTCCCAGCGATAAGACAGAGAATAGAAAGCTGAGGCCATCCATCACAAGTTTTCTATAGGTAATCTCAGGAGGAGTTAAAAGAACTAGAAACGTTGCACCGAAAAACGCGCTGCCTTCCATAAAAGTTAGGCAAGAAGTACGAAGATGTTATAGGTTTATGTTCTAGACTAGCAAATAGCAATACTTTATCTTCATAGAACATAATGTGCATATTTCAAAAACAAATTAGTGATTTAATTTTTCATAAACGTTGCGTGAAGTGTATATTACATGTTATGTATTTTCTTTATGTTTTGCTTTAATATTGAGGAATGAATGCTTGTTATAAATTGTTATAATTATTATTTTATTTTTTCACTTAATATCCATAAATGTTTTGGTATAATACACCGTACAATTAAAACCTCAATTGTTAAATTGAAATAATCCATATATGTAACAATATTATAAGTATAAATAATTCGTCTTGGTTTCTAACGGTAAAATATTGTCTTTTTGAAAAAGAAAATACATGAAAAATACATCTACATAATATTAGTATAAGTTGAATTAATTGTTGACGTCAAAGTTGATTATGGTACAAAGAAAATACTTCGATGAAATGAGTTATTATAATTTATTTCAAACTAGCTAATGTAATAATCAACATTATTATAGGTTTATTTTATTCAATGATCAATAAAAATGAGCATGCTGGGAATAATCGTCGTCAATTAAGTAATCTAATACAACAAAATCTCTTGATAACTACTAGACAAATATTTTATATGATAAAGGATATAAATGTACTTATATTTTACGACATTAATCTATGTTGCAATAATTATTATTACAAAGATGACAAGTTACTTAGTGTATGATATATTAAGTTCTACCGACGATAGCATTTTCTATATTATTGCTAAATTTAAATATATTTACATTTAATACATATACTAATATCAGTATATCAAAAAAACTTGCAATTCATAGCAATAGAATAAGAACTACCGATACTTGAAGCACTATTTATCACATGACACAAACCATCAATAAATTTACAATGCGAATACTATAATAGAACACTAAAACTGTTCCGATCAATTTATAAATAACAAACAAATTATCACCACTGTTCATTTATTTTAACTTTTATTTTGTTCTAAGCTCACCTGAAATACACCTCTACAAAAATCTTTCTTAAAGTTTAACCTTAATGTAACACTTAATATTAGCGATAAGAAATTATAGATAGCCAATCCATATTTATTATTTCACACTAACTCAATTAGTGTGAAGGGGGTCAATTTCTCAACCCCTGTCTTCAAATTTTCTGGAAATGGTATCACCTAGCTAGACTATACAGAAAATTTCTCTCAACTTTCATTATTTCTAATAATAAATGTACATTTTCTCCAAATCTGTTTTCCTTAAGATGTCGTGAATATGAAATTACGATGAAATATTGTAAACAAAAATATATTTTAAAATGGTTGTCAAGAATTGTTTTTTATTTCCAAGAATACCACATCCGAAAACTGTTTAGAACCCTAGAAAAACAGTCCAAATACTTCTACCTACACAACTGCATCAGAAATGTATTAATATTTGTATAGTTAGAGTAATTTCAGTTCATTTTAATCAATCATTTAATTAAGAGTAACTGTATAATCAGTTATTATATCAGAAATATATTTGATTGAAATTAATATCCTAATTATTATACCATAAAAATATAGATAAAGATATTTCATAAGTTACTTCTATTTCTATAATCCGATATCTATTTTTCTTTAGTTTAATAAAAGCCACGTCTGTCGACATTTCTTTATGTCACTTTTTTATTAAGAAAGACACTTTTTAAAGAAACTTATAATTCGTGGCTTAATTAATAATTAAGAAAATCCATATAGTTATGACTCCTAGGAGTAAAAATTAATTTTGATAAATATATACAATTAATAATACGTAATTGCATTAAAGAAATACTAAACCAATTATATTAATTGAGTCATCAAGAAATTAACCACGCATGTACTTTATTTTAGAGCTCTGGTAAATTAACTTTAAAATATCTACACACATTTTCACTATACTTCTATTAAAGTAAAGGACCCTATTGTTTACAAACACCATAAATATCACTGTACGAGAATAGGTTACAAAGTATTTCATTAGCACACCGCTAGGTTACAACTGCAATTATTCCTCCTTTGTCCTAATCACTGCAGGGCCGTTCATTCATTTCAGAGCTTTTTATTCAGAATAATTAATGATTAATGTAGGTCCCGTGAGAATTAGAGTCTCAATGTATCTGAACGCTAATGACAATTTATTATTTGGTGTAGTTTAATTGGGGAAAGGCTCGCTATGATAATTGTTCCCTAATGAATAGAAAATATTGTAGCTATAAACATTGGAATAGTTCTACATTTCAAATTTTATTACTGACATATTAAACCTTATACGTGCTAAAGATAAAAAAAAAAACAATTCACTGAAAGATTACCTGAAGAACAAATAGAGTAAATAATCTATCAAACATTTGTGTTTAAAATGTACAATTTTCTTCTTAGCTAATAGTAAATAATACTATTAGCTAAATAATGTGCATGTATTATTCATGTTTATGGTTATAACTAATTTATTTATTTTCAAATGGGAAACTTATTAATGATTTAGCTTCCTTTATCAGCATTAATAAAAACAAGAAAATATTGCATCACCGAAAATCAAATTAGACAATTTGCAACATTATATAATTTACTGAAGTAATAACATTATTATTATGTTGAAATAATAACAATATATATATATAATACATTGAAATAATATAAATACTAGTAAGATATCATAAATACAAATTACATTACCATTTAGAAAGGTTGATGACTGAGATCATAGGAAAGGAACAAAATCTATGCAAATATGTACAACATGTTATATTATAATCCACCAAGGAGACGTACAACAATCTATCAATTGTTAATCTTCTTACTTATATTAGAGATGTAAATGAAAAGGCCATTAGCTATATAGAGATTACACAGAGTAATCTTCGAACAAATCTAACACCTCAGGTGTGATAGTATGTACAACATATCCTATTATTCCTAGTAACTATGTACAACATATCCTATTATTCCTAGTAACTATGTACTACATATCCTATATTATCCCTACTGACTCAGATAGTGGGATAACAGCTTTCTTAGTCCAAGTAATTAGAAAACATAAGATTGTCTTCACTATGCATAACAGTAAATACAACTGTCATGGTACAAATGGTGTGACATTCTATATGAAATATCTTCAATTCTTGGGATGAAGACAGTATTTTCAGTGGTCACAGAAGCAAGTGGAAATCTCGAAAAACCGATCACACTATCTTTATTGGGTTAGCAGTCAAAATGTTATTTCTTTATACAATTGCTGTTCATTTTACTGGTGTAAAATATGCGTTTGGATGTTTCGTTTCATTGAATATATTTAAATATAGTATGAAAAACTATAATGACCACTTAATGAAATTATTGACGTGATTTTAATAGATCTACTTAAACAGAAATAGAAAATCTATATTACTGTATAAGAATTTTTTATTTATCAAATATCATCCTTCGATTATATTTACTTAAGTTTTCCATTCTTCCAAAATATTTTTACTATGCTACCTACATCGATTCACAATTATTGTTTTACCATTCTAACCATTTATTCGCAATTGATTCCTTCCACTTACCGTTAATTGATTTCTTCACCCTAAATACACTTAACGTCAATTGATTCCTCTACCCTAAATACACTTACCGTCAATTGATTCCTTCACTCTAAATACACTTACCGTCAATTGATTCCTTCACTCTAAATACACTTACCGTCAATTGATTCCTCCACGCTAAATATACTTACCGTTAATTGATTCCTCCACCCTAAATACACTTACCGTCAATTGATTCCTCCACGCTAAATATACTTACCGTTAATTGATTCCTCCACCCTAAATACACTTACCGTCAATTGATTCCTTCACCCTAAATATACTTACCGTTAATTGATTCCTCCACCCTAAATACACTTACCGTCAATTGATTCCTTCACCCTAAATATATTTACCGTCAATTGATTCCTTCACCCTAAATACACTTACCGTTAATTGATTCCTTCACCCTAAATACACTTACCGTTAATTGATTCCTTCACCCTAACTACACTTACCGTTAATTGATTCCTCCACCCTAAATACACTTACCGTCAATTGATTCCTTTACCCTAAATACACTTACCGTCAATTGATTCCTTTACCCTAAATATCTCTCTCTAAATTGTCTGACTCCCAATAAGAAGAAGACGTTAAAGCTCCCAGTATATCAGTGAGGGAAAATTTAAGTCCACAGGTCCAAGCTAACTTAATTTATTAGCTACGAAAATAGAAGGAGATACAGCTGCTGCCTCTTGTACTTAATTCAGGTGGGAGAATATAGTACCTAAATAGGTGAAAAGATGTGAGATGTACATAAACAAAATTGGTCTCATGTATATCTAGAATATCAATCACGAATTATTGACCAAAAAATTAAATATGTATTAAACCTAAAAGAAGTTTTTTTAAGAGGAAAGATATAAACAATTTTGGTGGAATATTTACAATTTCCTAACTTACCCCTCCATATCAAACTATCACGGTTAACTACATGATAATTTCACTTCCACTGCTTAGTCCTTTGTAACTTGCTTTTTCAAAGCCGTTCTCAACAATACTGAATTGAATCGCTTCAAAGAGTTCTGGATCACCTGTTTTACATCAAATTTGCATGATTATCCAATTTTGCCGATACACCGCAGCAAGAAACCAAAGTTTTTCCTCTGAAGATTGTTCGAAAATAGTAACAAAATTGATTCTCGAATCCTAACTGTTTCCAAGTTGGTGTTCGTATTAAAAAGGAGGTTCCGCTTTGTAGTTATTTCTTGGAATTGTGTACTTGTTCTTTAGTTTGAAGATGTGAAAATTTTAATATTCTTATGTTTCTCTATATTGAATTACTTGCTTTTAATAGAACAATATCGTCTTGAAAAAAAATTACTGTCACAAGATATCAAAGGATGCTGAAAAAATTCAATTATATACCAATTACATAATATTTCTCTTTTTTGAAGTATCTTTATGTCTATTCGAGCTACCAATAATTTGTATAAATCATATTTTGTTTACATTCAAGTATTTGATGGGGTTAGTAATTAAATACAGTATTTATAAAAGTATAAAAAATAATGAAATCAATTAATTAGAGTCTAATTTAGTGCAACTCTTTTATAATACGTAATATTTAGAACAAAAAAAACGTTGATAAATTCAAAATATCAATACAACATGCATATTATGTTTTCATCATCTAGTCCAGTGATTCCTAACCCTATTGTAGGTTCTGAATGTTCGATAGAATCGTTCATTTAACCCTTCTCAGATGGAAAAATTATATACTTTATTGAAATTCAAAACACATGAATACATATAACAATGTACTGTATTATTGCACAAACTATATCATGCATTAATTGCACACAAAGTCACAATTTTCAACGAACACTAAACAGTACAACTAAAATTTCCACAAAAAAATAAACATAATGAACCCCGAAATAGAATTTTCTGTTTTTATTTTCTGTGGACGAATTTTCCTAAAATCATCACAATTATTGTATAATTATTGCAGAAGTTTAATATATGAACGCAATGGAAAGGTAATTATTATCTTCTAATGGTAAATTCATTAGTCAATATGATAGAAAATAATAATGAACAAAAAGGTGCAGTGATAAATATGAAGTATAATATTTATCGATAATGACACTAATGATGATATTATTATTATGATGAACAAGGGTAAGTTACGAATTATTATATTGTTTTTTCTTATATGACCGAAGATGTGAACTGACCGATAATTCATAACTTATATTATGTTTTTCATACAATAAGAAAATACATTTTCAATGTGCAAAATTATTCATAGAAAGTGCATACCAGTTAGAAAATGGCTGTACTGGAAAACATTTTTAGTTCGTTATATCTTTCTGTAGAGATATGAACATTATGAACACTCATCTGTGACTTGTGACAATTTAAAAAGTTCTTACTCCAATCAGTTCCAGAGAAAAACCATACTTAAAATGAACTACTTAATTAAATGTCTTTGGAGAACATGAAAGTTTTCACCAAGTGATGGATTGCTGAAATCCTCAAATAAATTTCATAATGTGATATGAACACCATTTTCAATTTCTATTTGAAATCACGTTTTTACCCATTAAAAACAAGAATTAAAATCAATTAAGAATTGAAAATGTATTGTTCTGGTTCTTTTAATTTTCAAAGTAGTTTCACCTTGGACATAAAGCTTGACTTCCGGTTTTTCTAGCTAAATATAATTAGCAGCTGAAGAGATTATTATACATATTGACACTTAAATCCTTATACAAATTCTAATTTATTATTTTCAGTTAAGTTAAATCGTCTATAAATTTTACAGTACGTTCTGATTATTAATGAATATTGTATAACTAATTTCTTGATCACAGTATATTATATCAATATTGACGTAATATTTTCGTTATCATATGTTATATTGTTTCTCATTTATCAATAATATTAATTATTACCCTGCTTTAAGGTACGAAGTAACTCTTTATTTTATCATATCACGTTCCATGGTGCTTTATGAATAACTCTGTCTACACTGAATCCAAAGTCAGACTGCATTTCGTCTGATGGAATTGTTAAGCCTCACACTGCTGCACCTTATCAGTGAATTAGAACACAGAGCATCGAAATGGTGCGTCTTAATCCCTTGCTATCTCTCTATATATTATGTATACTTAATCAGATTAAACAATGTGCTCTCCTACAACTAATTCAACTTACTTAGCATGACAGTGTATATAGAATGCAAGAGATATTTGTATAAATACCTAATATAATATATACTATGGATATAAAATAAGGATTAGCACAAAAATATATAATTAAATTGTTTTCTGTCAAACAGCGTCAAAACAAAGATTAAATGACAAATAACAAAGGAACATTTTCAGTGCTATTTTCTTCTAGTTTAAAGTGACGCAATAGATTTTTATATCCAGTTTATTTGTTATATAATGATGGCATTGTGTAATTTATTTATTGGAAGTTGTGATGGTATATGCCATTAAATTATATCATAACAATCTATCTGTATGTCATTAAAACTATCAATATACTTTACTGTTTCATAATATAATATTACAAAAAAAAAATGCAGATGAAACTCCACCCTTTTGTTGAAGGAAGAAATTGACAAATATCTTAAATGTTATTTGATCCAATATATATTTATTACTCCGATGCTGAAAAAGAGCCCAAAGTTTAGTTTCCTCATTCCTCTTATCTCCAAATATTTTTTCTAACCCTGAAACGTGAATAGTGTCTAAAACTTCAGTTAGAATATAGATGCATAATTTGAAAAAAAAAAAAAACTAATTGAATCGAGTCGCTGATGCTCCGTGACTTTCATTGTCTAAAACATATTAAAGTATCGTATAAATTTCAATGAAATAATGCAACATATTTTGATATATTTAATTTCATACCATTATTGATTAGGTGGGTATCTGGAGCTCAGATGCAACACAAACGCTGATGTGCCACAGTAGCAATATCAATGCATATATATTACATACGTATTATTATTGCAAGCGAACATAAATATTTATTATATATCCACATATCTCTTTCACCATTATTCATTTTCCAACATTGTTACAAATTTTTAATCATAGTAAATCATTAAAATTAAATTTATTGCTTCTTGAACACGGTGATTCTGGGTGCAATCAATGTATGGTGCAGTTTGTGCACAAATGCACTATAGTAATATGTATACACTATACATGTATTTTTAATTTTATAAAAAAATAACATTTTATGAAATACTAACTTGTGGAATTCATTACCACCAGATAGGTTAAGAACCAGGGCTAGACGTTTAGTAATGGTGATTGATATATAATATTATGTTTAAACAATATATCAGTTTCTTCTGCATAACTGATATCCGAAGTTACTAGGTTAAAAATATTTTCTTTAAAGCCAAGCGCTTAACAATTTTATGTGTGTCATTATTCTATGTTTATTGGTAGCTTATATTTTATCATAAGCAACATAATAGTATCATTTTAATAATTAGATGAATAAATGCACTGAAAGTTGAGTTTGTGATCACACAATTATTATTCAGTATTGATGTATTTTAAACAAAGAAGAACGTGAATTATTAATTACTTATTAAAGGAGACATCGTAATTTTTATTTCAATATCTAAATTCTATTAAAGATTTATTCAAATTGAAATTAAAACAGAAACCAAAACAATTTTCCGTTCCTTAAAAAATGGTTTTCAAATTTTCTCTATAATGAATGTATTTTAAATTCAACGCTCAATTTTAACAATAACCTACTGGGTTTATATTCCATATAACATTCGCATGTGGTAACTATTGAAACCATACGTAATCCTAATTAATGTACAGTACTGTTTTCATTTTCCGACATCGTTAGCCTCCAAATAAGCATTGAATTCACTGTTGATATAATGACTCGTTGTATTTCTCATCTGTTACCGTGTAGACTACATCAGTAAATAACCTACTGCTTTCTCGAGGAATGAGCTACATTGTTCCCGTAAATCCCTCGGAATCTAGCGGGAAAGCCTCTGAAAATCCACATGGCTACCAATTGCAACGTCACAGCTTGTCAGAAGAGATTTTTATCAACTTTCCATTACAAGAAGTTACTGAACCTATTTTATAATGAGAAAAAATATCAATAGATATTCTCATAATATAGTATTTATTAATAGAGAGATTGTTTATTATCATTATTATATATATTAAGTAGAAAGTAATAAGTTTCTGCAAAAGTAGTAAAAGTATCAATCAATAACTTTTCCATTTTCATTATAAATTAGTAAATACAAAATAATAAGTTATTCACAGAAGTAAAAAAATCCCAACAAAATTTGGTTGGAGTCTTAGAAATTTTTCTTCGTATACATAGAAATATCTTCTTATATAGAAAGTACATTATAATACGCCTTTAGGGTGATTATTTTCACTACTCATACGGTGATATTCACTAATCCTCTTCTATCCAGCTTTTTAGGACACCTACGTCAAAATAAGGCTAATAGCACGCCTGAAACATTAAATAAAATGTATACAGGCTTTTCTACGGCATTTAATATGCAGAGAGAATTAGGCTCACTTTGTACTGAAGTAGATACACGCATTATATATTCAATATTATCTTAACACCATTAGTTTCTATATTACTATATGCCTTTATACCTTTATGTGATGTTTGATAATTTCATATTTTGAATGGCATTTTCATACAAAATGAGTAGAATTAAGATTGCTTATATTAGTAATTTTATTAGTATATTTTTTAATATTTAAAAGACGATATTTTTCCATTGGGAATCAAATTATTAATGTCTAGTCAAGTTTTGTATTCAGCTTATACTATAGGTACAGTATAACTCCTCTATAGTGCACTTCAAATAGTTCACTATAGAGAAGTTACTCTACTATAGAGGATATAATTAAGAGATTGATAGAAAACTGACCTTTTCATGGCAGACTATTCAAATTATTTTCGTTCTTTTTGAAATAGATTCATTCATTCATTAATTTTTCAGAACTCTAGAAATCAGAATGGTTCACTACACATGACTTCATTATAGAAAAGTTGTACTGGTAGAACTCCTATTTCATGAAATATAACTAATTTACTATATTGGTATTCATAAAAAAAATATATGTTGCAAGCTGTTCACTGTAAAGGTATGTTCGCTATATTATTCACTATGCAAAAGTTCCACTGTAATATCTCATATTCTTCTTTCAGTATACCAACACTATTTAATAAAACAAATTAAAAATCACTTTTATAATTATGTGAAAAACTCTGCGGTACTTGCTAATAGTATTTCATTTACTTTTCAAATCAAGAAATTGATTACAATCAAAGTTCTCTAGTGATCACCAACATAAAGCAAGCACATCGATAATTTAATTCAATGATAGTTTGGTATGCGATCTGAGAGGTTAATGTGATGTGATAATGCATTATTATTTTTATTTTGATATTGATAATTTTTCTGCTTATGAATCTGTGAAACAAACAAACAAACAATATAGACGAGATATTGTCACAATGAATTCAAGGTAAAAAAAATCATTAGAGCTATACATTCTTATATTAATTGCCTATTTCACGTTATATTAATATATGTTTAGTAGGATGTAGTTCATATAAGGATTTATTATTAAAGTATACCCATACGATGGCTTTGCGTATGTAAATGGTATATAATTATTTATATATATATTATGTATATTATGTATCTCGTATACCTGTGTCTCTTATATTTGCTCATAAATTCCAACCAGATCGCATGTCAAACCAGTAAATGACGCTAGATCGCATACCAAACTAGCACCTATAATAATTCTTATAGGAACTTACTTCACAAAGCTGAATGAATGTAAGATATATATATATATATATCGCAAACATTTCTATTATATTTTAACTTACAATTTGTTTATTCTTTGTGTTCTTTATATTTTAACTTACAATTATGTGTACCTATATAACCAACTAATTAATAATAATAACTTCTAACTGATTTCAATTAGTGAAGTTACTGTATTAAATGTTTCAAAATGTTTTTTTTTTATTCTTCTATCGTAGCAAGCACATAACATCATCGTCAATCAGATATTTTTCCCAAAGAGAGCGAAAAGAAGATCGAGTTTCAAAAACAACATTCAGAACATGTTTCTCTGTTTTCAGTTAGTCTTAGTATTGATGACTCAGATCTCTCTGCTAGACTAGCACGAGATGTATATTTTGTTAGTGAAAAACATGGGGTAAGTTACGAATTATCGGTCAGTTCCACATCTTCGGTCATATAAGAAAATGCTATACAACATTTATTTTACTTTTTATTGGTATCCATGATACCTGCAGGTATCAAAGATACCAATTATAATAAAAAAAAGATTATTTGATTCTTATATGACCGAAGATGTGAAAACGATCGACAATTCGTAACTTACCCCAGTTACTTTCACCATTTACTCGAATGAATAGGAGAAAATAAGTATAACTTTTAACAGGTCTATTAGCGTTGTTAAAATTCAATTCAAATGGAAATGAAGTATGAAATATTACAGTTAGTTTACTACTGCCAACGAATGAGTGATCAATTTTGTTCTGACGAAATATCATATAAAATATTAATTACGAATTTGAATAGTTTACTTGATGCATTAATTGAATAGTATATATGTATATAATATGCGATTGGCTTTATCTATCCATATTTAATATGTATGTTTGCTAATATGATTTCAATTCTTATGTTCATGACTATCATTAGAATTATAAATTCAAGAGCGGTCTTGACAATTTCTCGAATTTTTAAATATCTGAATAATAATTGAAATTTGCTTCATTTTCTAAAGTTGAAATTGGAGAACTTCGCAATGGTTTTATCAAGGAATAATAGTAGAATTTAATAGTAGTCGATATATAAAGTACATAATAATAAAAAGAAGTTATTAAAAATTCTTAAATAAAAATTTCAACGTATAAAATTGTTGAAAATAAAAATATAAAAATATCATTATTTTTAAGATTAAACTTCTGAAAGATCAACACTAATAACAGTAATGTTAAGACATTTCAAATACCTATATGGTCAATATTCAATAGTATATATTTAAATACGGGAAAAGTCATTGAACATTAAAAAATTTGGAACTGTGATAAATTGCTCAAAACACTTCTTACGATCATGCTATCATATCGAAATAAAAAGAAAACACTTTGAAAGCAGAAGGATGACCAAGATTTGAATTGTTCTCTCGTCTCACTTCAGATTTCCCTCGAGGTTCTATACACCAGATTTTCATATCTCAGTTGATAAATAACAATGCGGTGGCAAGTAATGTTTAGTGTGATTGTGATTGGTAAGAAGAAATTGATGTATTCATAGCAATGTTTAATATGATTAAATGATGTGAGTTAATTCAGAGTGAATAGTTTTGAATCACTTAGCCCTAAAAAGTGAAAAAAAGCGAAAATTAAGAAATATTTAATTTATTAACTTTTACGAAAATATGAGGAGTAAAATAGGTATCATTATTTAAATAAATTGTCATAAGCAATAATAATCCTTCGATTATTACAAATTGATTGACTGTATTGTACCATATAATATTTATCTTAATTTAATAGATATTATACATAAAAAAACGAACTTTCTCAATGAAAATTGCTTATAGAATACGAGTAAAGTTTCGAATGATGTTTAAACATCAAAATTTGACAAATAAATACACAGCATCTTGCTTTTTTTATGATAATAAATTAAAATCAATAGATTTAACAACCTCAATGAATAAATATTAAAGAACATCTTTAAATTAAATAAAATTCACTTCTCAAGCATAATTAAATAATTCCAGCAAAGAGGAAATGCATTTCGATGTTCTATTTACTATTTATGCATTAAATTCCATTAATTTGTTTCATTAACTTCAAATACATTAATATAGTTATTAGCTGAAAGTGATTTCTACTTTGATTAATTAATGGTAATTCGATTGATTAAATGCTACTTGATGCATATATGTTGATGAGATATAAAAAATATAGTAAAAATTAATTGGTATACAGACATGATAACTGTGTCTCTAATACAGTTGACAATATAACACCCAGTTGACAATATTACATGCAGTTGACAATATAACATGCAGTTGACAATATAACATGCAGTTGACAATATAACATGCAGTTGACAATATATCATGCAGTTGACAATATAACATGCAGTTGACAATATAACATGCAGTTGACAATATAACATGCAGTTGGCAATATAACATGCAGTTGGCAATATAACATGCAGTTGACAATATAACATACAGTTGGCAATATAACATACAGTTGACAATATAACATGCAGTTGACAATATAACATACAGTTGACAATATAACATACAGTTGGCAATATAACATACAGTTGACAATATAACATGCAGTTGACAATATAACATGCAGTTGACAATATAACATACAGTTGACAATATAACATGCAGTTGACAATATAACATACAGTTGACAATATAACATGCAGTTGACAATATAACATACAGTTGACAATATAACATACAGTTGACAATATAACATGCAGTTGACAATATAACATGCAGTTGACAATATTACATGCAGTTGACAATATAACATGCAGTTGACAATATAACATACAGTTGACAATATAACATACAGTTGACAATATAACATGCAGTTCACAATATAACATGCAGTTGACAATATAACATACAGTTGACAATATAACATGCAGTTGACAATATAACATACAGTTGACAATATAACATGCAGTTGACAATATAACATGCAGTTGACAATATAACATGCAGTTGACAATATAACATGCAGTTGATAATATAACATACAGTTGACAATATAACATGCAGTTGACAATATAACATACAGTTGACAATATAACATGCAGTTGACAATATAACATGCAGTTGACAATATAACATGCAGTTGACAATATAACATGCAGTTGACAATATAACATGCAGTTGACAATATAACATGCAGTTGACAATATAACAAGCAGTTGACAATATAACATGCAGTTGACAATATAACACCCACCTTTCAAAAGGAATTAATTAATACAAGCATTTCATTTCAGTTCTATGTACAAATACAATACTAAATATACCTAAATTACACACACCAAAATGCGTATTTTATAGACAATCCCCATAGAGAACACGCTTAATTAATTATCGTATTGGGGAGTTTTATCCCGATAATTTGGTGACAAAGTTCATAATTAGTTGAAGTTCTATAATCATTTACATAATACTGTCATACATTGTGAAGAAATTACCAACTTAATACCCATATTCTTTGATAAGTAAATTGAACAGGGGAATACATTAAATTTTTCAGTTAAATTTTAATATTTTCAAGTCAGTATAAAAAAGTAAAAAAAATTTTCGGGCAAAACATAGAATTTTATGATAAAGAAAGTATAATGTATTTAATTATACACGATGAATGTAAGTTACTCATGAAATAGCAGGTAACGATTTGCGATTAAAAACAGGTAAAACAGGTAAAAATAAGTGGTATAACATTAGAACAAGATTAGATCAATACACAGAAGTCAATGTAAAGAACAACATATGCATTTTTATTTCACAGAAAAATGTCTCTCTGTACACCCGTTCAAAATTAACTTACTTTTTGTCTACATAAAAACATACAAAGGTAAGGAATTCCAGTGATTGGGACAAGTGTAAGTCAGGGATTTTACTTGAAAGTCTTTGATGTGAAACAGAAGCTCTATTGCAAAAATAGTATCACATGAATATTGATAACACTCTCTTTGATTTGCCATTTTGATTCGTACAAATAACTACCATTTTTTATATCTATATATAGCGGCCAAATTTGGTATTTTAGTTTTTATAAAATTGAGGCTTTGATGAAGTTCAATAATCGAAAAGTGTTATGATTCTTTTGATGTTTTTTTCTCTACAATAAAGATAGAATTCTCGTCAAACCATCATATTGTATATATACCAGAATATTTCAAAAACTAAATAAAACACAAATAAACCTACGAATATTGTAATTAAATAAATTCAGGTCAAGCATTTGAGCACTGAATAAATAATTAAATTAGTCTATAGAGTAATAATCAGACTGATCCGAAATTTGAAGTGATTAATAAATATGGTGAATAATAATCAATATCAGTCAAAATGTAGACGTTTTTATTCAAATTCACTGGAGGATACAAATCAGATTGACACAAATATCATATTAAAACGAATTCTATCCTGCAGCATTCATTTAAGCAAGCAGTCGCATACCTAACCAACGGCAGAACATATTGTACCTAATTGTTACTTACAGTATATAAGTAGTTTCTGATGCAACGGACTACAGAAGACAAATTCTTGAAATTTTGGAGAGCCAAAGTTGGATTCGTTTGTCTCATTTGGTTCTATTCGAATTCTCAAGTTTTCTGATTAGAGTTCCAATGGGTTCTTGGGCACAAAATATAGAGAAAATTAACTATTATTTAGTGTTTTTCCATTCAAATTATGGGGCATGCATGAATAATCATTATTGTACCTATGTAGGGTTCAAAGATTGACGGACAAAAAATTTCCTCCATATGAAGAAAATGTGATTTTCACCATGAACAAAACAGTTTCCTCAATTCTCAATATATCAAATTTAAAAAAACATAATGCATAAAAAGTAATTAATAATATTCTTTGGGAACATATCCACTTAAATCGTTATCAATTATAAACATTACAAACAAAGTAAAATTAGAATTACAGTGCAAGTTTAGAAATCTTTTTTGTTAATCTTTTTTCTTTCACTAATATTTAACGTATACTGTCATTGAATAATTCAAACAGAATAACGATTAAAAAATGAGAAACATATAATAAAAAATTAAATACTGACAATATTTGAATTACTTTAACTGGTTCTTTACAAAGTATTTATATTTAATGGAGTAAAAATATTGAATTAACTGCCCGACTAGCTACATATTTCATCTCTTTATTAAAACTAAAGAAAATCCCAATTAAAACTTGTCATCACCGGTTTTTGCGAAATAATTATACTTGATGGTCGGTACTATGAAACGTTTTTAAAAATCTTCTTTCGCATTCGAATTTATTCAAAATAAATGTCCAACTTTTCAAACAGTCCACTAAAATGTAAGTTATAATAAAAATGATGTGCATTCCAATAATTACAGAAAAGTGGTAAACTTTAGGTCGTTATTTACAAATAGTTTGGGATATCCTCTGCTTGCTGCAGTTTATATCTTTTACTTTATAATTCGTTATCGCTCCTACGAGTATTAAATGAAGTAAAAATGACAGGTGATTCGGTTCCAATTTCTTAAATTCAAATCCTGTACACTAGGAAAATGTAAGAAACTAACTATGTAAGAATAGAGATATATTAAAAATAGAACTATTGTAGAATATTCAGGAATTTGTTTTCTCAAACCAATTTGTGAAAAAATTCTTAACACTTATTCAGTGTTATGCACGGTGCATTTGAAAATAATGAAATCAATTCAATATTATATCATATATATGAGTCATTGTTATTTAATGACCTCTGCTTAATGAGAACGCCTCTCCTTGATGAATAAGATTCGGAATTATATATTTGTAAACAAATAATAACTATATATTATATAATAACCATATAATTACTATTAGAGAGTTATCAAATGGTTAATAGTTAGTTATTATATGGTTATGATAGATGTATATTTTTATGATATATTGCTATTTTTTATATGTGCCCTGGAAACAGAAACGTTTCTGAATATATTATTTAAAATAGCAAGTCTGTATTTTTCTAACTAAATAATTTAATTTTAAAAGTTAGTAATTATGATACCACTATATTTTTCTTTTACTTTTTTTCACTTCAATCTAATCAAATATTAAAAATCCAACTAATTCATTAAATTGATATTCAGTAAATGATTTATGAATAGTTGATTTAAATATCACCAATCTTTTTTATATATATAATACAGAATACCCACACACATCATCATTTTATAATATTCAAAATAGCAATTAATTGAACAACATTAAACTTTCTTGCATATCCTGATGTTATTGTTTGAAGTTAATAAAAAACTGTTGTAATTGACACAAATCAGAACAATGATCGCTGCAAGATGTGTATCATAATTATCCTCCTTTACCCGCTCGTAGAAGTCATTCATATCAGTATTTTATGGTTACAGTTAACAACCTCATTCCCGTGAGGCATTTTAACTTCTCGGCTATTTTGACGGGGATATTTTAGCGTCTGTATCTCTAATTGGAAGATCTTATCTCACCGACCGTAAAATCTCGTCAATGAGGAAACTTCAGATGTTAGTATTTTTCGGAACTCAGGCTCATAATTTTTGGGCTGCAAGCTTGACGAGACCATTAGGTCTATCGGACCAATCAGCGAAGAAATGCCTCTTATGAAAGTTAGGAAAGATAGTAAATATTAGAAAAGCACGAATGTAGGAATACATTCATTGTATATTAGTAGACATTTAATTAATCACTAATATGAAATAATTTTCACAAATTCTTCACGAAATTTTAACATTTTTCAAATTTTTTTTACCAATTTTTTTTTGTTATTTGATACCATTTAATTCAGATTCATCAATGATATTCTTGGCATCTATGATTTTTAAAGCATATTGTCACAACCCTAGTTACCAGTTCACCAAATAAAATTATAGAGTAATGCACGTTGTATATTTTCTCCCCATAGATATCAAATTCTCTATTTTCAAATTGTTGCTTACCAAGGTATTCCCCTTCTCCTGAATCTGAATGGACGAACAATATTTTTAGCACACGGAATTGGAAAGCCATCAAAACAGATTTTGTATTTACAAAAGTCAGGGCGAAATATAATACCAGGGATCAAAAGGAGATTCCGTTGAGTTATAAAATGAATTCTTATTTAGATTGAATGCCTTTTAAATACATCAATTTGCATTAATGAACTATTTCATCACTTATAATATTGAGCAAAGAACTATTCTATTTTTTTTTCCTAGTAAAATTTGCCTATTATAAAAGTAATAATATTATTATTTTCAAAGATGATTTATTGAGGTGAATATGAATACTATAATTACAAAATAAGCTTATGTAATCTACTATAATTACAAAATAAGCTTATGTAATCTACTATAATTACATAATAAGCTCATGTAATCTACTATAGTTACATAATAAGCTTATACACAATGTACACAGTGAATACTTACTAATTACATGGTAATTAACCTAAATTTAGTTAAAAATCCTATTGAGGTGTGGGTCTAATTTTGTCAGTATATGAATGAGAATGAATCACGCGTAGACATGAGCAAATCAGGACACTTCATGTATTATAGTATTACGATATGCATGTAGTGGAGTGAAGTATTTTTAGGAGAAATCGTAATTTTTATTGCTTAAATCTAACATATACTGCCTAGAAATAGATTCTACAATGATCCTACAATCTACATAGATTCTACATAGATTTTACAAATATTCTACATAGATTCTATATAGATTCTACACATTTTCTACATAGATTGTAAACAGATTCTACAATCTACATAGATTCTACACAGATTCTACAATCTACATAGATTGTACACAGATTCTGCATAGATTCTACATAGATTTAACAAAGATTCCAAATAGATTCTACATAGATTCTACACAGATTCTATATAGATTCCACATAGATTCTACATAGATTCTACACAGATTCTACATAGATTCTACACAGATTCTATATAGATTCTATATAGATTCTACACAGATTCTATATAGATACTATATAGATTCTACACAGATTCTACACAGATTCTACACTGATTCCATAGATCTACACAGATTCCATATAGATTCTACACAGATTCTATAAAGATTCTACAAAGATTCTTAATAAATTCTTCCCAAATTCTAAATGTATTTACTCACCTAAAATGCATTGAAAAATAATACTATTAGGACGTCACAATACTCAAACACACACAGTTCTCGGTAAGTGGGTGCTAACACAAGTTATGTGAGGTCAATCAGAAATATCTATGTTGACCTCTGTTGGCACCCACTGTCCGAGTGCTGCGAGTGTCCGAGTTATTAGCATCACAAGAGTAAATCTTTCTTGCCATTGATAGGAAATGATTTTGTTTGGAATATACTCATTTTATTGATTTCAGATATATATTACTTTCATTATAAACAATTCTAAAATATGCACCTCATTACTTCATAATATATTTCTGAATTTAATAATAAAATAATGATATAACATCATTTTAATTATTCCATGAACTCATTTGATTAATATATATGTATATTTTGTTTTTTATCAGCTAAGATTTTTATGAGGAAAATAAAAATCATTAAAAGGGGGAAAACAAATGATTATATTGACTGTATTTGTTTTGATAATTATTTTCATAATAATAAAAATCGATGCTTTAAGATCACTTTCAAATATTAAAATATATATCACAAGGGTATCCGAATCAAATTAATTTTAAACTTAAAGAGTTTTCTAGGTTGGAAAATAGCAAGGAGAGTCCTAATAATAAATGGTGTATAAACACGCAATTTAATCCAGTCTTATTCTCTGAAAATAGGGCCATTGAGTCCCTATCTTCCTACTTCAAGATAGGCCTATCAGTTGTCATAAAATAAATTAACGCGAAAAGTTAGATATTAAGGTATTATCATTATTAAAAAGAGGGAAAGAATACCTTGCGGTGAGGAAGAGGTAGGAAAGAGAGGAATAAGAAGATGGGGTAGAAGAGGGGATTGGGAGATAGAAGAAGAGATAAAAGAAGAGAGAGGGGAAGAGGGAGGAGAAGAGAGAGGAGAAGAGGGAATTTGTACCATGTAAAAAGAAAAATCAACTTCAGTATATCAAACTTTTTTATTTGCCAATCATTCACATCATTTCTTCTGTAGACAAAGAAATTGTTTTTCGAGTTTAGAGCTGCCTTAATCCATCGTATTTTCTTCAACTTCTTCCATTCAAAAGGATTTAACAATCTGATGCACAGGCATGCGGCCAAAAAATATCTATCTATATTCCAATTTACGGGGTGTTTCACTCGAGAACCTAACACATTTCGAAGGATTTTGTATGTACTGGTATTGATTTGTTTGATCTGTAGAAAAATGAAGAAAAGTAACCCACATTTAATAGCGTATATTTTTGGCAACCTGACGTTCAAAATAGCTTTAATATTTTATCGCACATCCCTTTGCGACTGTACCACAGTGAAAGAGCATCTCAGTTATTCTTATATTTTGTTTACATTTTAAATTCATTGGACGCAACATAACTTTATAGTCTAATTCAGATATGAAAGATTTTATTTTGTCATTTCTCTCTGATTATTATTATTCTGCTTGAAGAAGGAATTGTTTCAAATTCTTCTTGAAGATCAAAGAGAATTAAGTCTTCCTAGAAGAACTGCTTTCAGTTGAATTGAATCAATTGTACAATCGAATTTAAAGACTTCAACAATAATTAAGCACCCATGGCTTCCCATCTAAATCATGACATGAACTCAGTAGCCTTGTAAGTTGTATGTAATTTTAAAACTGGATACCTGTATTTAAATTCTTTGCCGTTCCTTCGCTCAATCTCTTCTTGATAAACTGATCTAATTGCCATTACTAAAAAGTTCTCTCTAACAGTATGGTATTATGATTCTTATGACTTCAGATGGACTCCTCTCTGTTCTTTAAAAAAAATCATATTGGTTTCAATCAACCGATTGAAATTGTTGCAAGCGAACATTTGAACACAACTTCATGATTTTTTTTCTAAAGGTTCTATTGAGCGATATTTGTTTTTTTCTAATATTTTCCCTAATTTCTAATATTTCCCCAAATCTTTTCTTATATTTTACCTAATTTGAATTGTTATACCATTCAGAATATCCTTACATTTTCAGTCTCACAATTCCTTTCCACAGTCATTAGTACATCTGTTTTCTGATCTCAGTCTCCTTTCAATTTCACTATTGATAATCCAGCATTAAGAGTCAGAGATGCTCTTGAAGCTCTTTGTCACTAAGTGGAGTCATTTTACTGAGATGTTATAACATTGGAACGTAGGCTAAAGTAGAGCAGCTACTTAGAAGACTCGTCTGAATTCAGTCATGCAAAACAAGGGTCACCAAACTGAAATGTAATGTGTAGAAGGTTAAACACAAAAAATAAAATAAAAATAAAGAAAAAAAAAATTTAATCACAAACGTAACTCGACCCAAAATCATTAAATTACTTTAAAATAATTTGTTATTATTGAATAGTTTTGGTTTAGTGTTAAAGTAGAGAAACGATTGAAATATATTTAATAGTTTTCCTTCTTACCATATTATTCTATTTTGTGATTTGATCGTTTGATACATTATTCTGTTAAAGTACATGCTTTGAAACATTAGAGTGTGTTAATATCCTCTTTATGAAGATTTGTCGACGAAACGTCTTGTCGACAAAATGTCTTGTCGACGAAACGTCTTGTCGACAAAATGTCTTGTCGACGAAACGTCTTGTCGACGAAACGTCTTGTCGACGAAATGTCTGTCGACGAAACGTCTTGTCGACGAAATGTCTGTCGACGAAACATCTGCACACCGTGTTCTCTGCATGAATTGAGTTAACTGGCATATAAATTGATAAAAACCAAATATTACCATTTTAAGAGTTAACTTTCCCTAGCAATAATATGTATATTATTTTAAGTTGTGTAATTCTAATTCACTGTTTTTTGAACAAATTTACGCAAATGTTTGAAATATCAAATTTTATGCGCTAGTGAATATTATTAAATTCTACTGTTCCAGATATAAATTTAAGTCAAGAAATTATTTCTTTATTTTCACTAATTAATATACCTATCTCCAATGATAGTTAAAATCACAGTATTTACTTTGATATATAAGTCTTCAAAATGATTATTTAGTTCATATTACTTGACAATAAATGGACGTACTTGAAATCAAACTTCCTGTGTATTTTTCCATCAAATATAAGTGTCCTTAATATACATAAATATAAATAAACATAAATATAAATGTATATAAAGTTAATTATGAATAACATTTTAAGTGTTCCCGTTTAAATAACTACTTTCTACTTAGTAAACTATCAAATAATGAATGTAATAATGTCAATAAATTCTTATAAATATATTTTACAATAACTTTCATTTTACAAAATAAAACACTTCAGTACAGCGTGTAGAAAGCCTAAGGTAAACACTTTTGTAATGATTCAAAAGATTCAAACTCAACGGGAAATCCATATTATCAGAGGTTATTTAAAATCAGCGTTGAAGATATTTTTGGTTTCAAGCTTTCGAATAGAAAGATTTCTATTCATCATCAGGAGAAGGGTGGGAAGGTTTCCCACTTTCTCAGATGATGAATAGAAATCTTTCTATTCGAAAGCTTGAGACCCAAAATACCTTCAACGCTGAGTTTTAATAACCTCTGATTATACTTTTGTAATTGTTTAAACAATTATGCTTATTTATCAATAAAATCTCATATAAATAAAAAATAAAATACTATCAATGTTAGTACAGACTGATGGAACATGATTCCAATCAATCATTTCTTCTCTCTACTCCAATCTGAGAAAGACAGACATTCCCTGAGGAGAAAAACTGTAATTACTCCAATATTTCCTCTGCCACAAAAATATCATTAATGATGCGAAACTATGGGAAGAAATCCATTAAGATCTCTTTACCTGAAAATCATTTACACCTCTCACCCTATTCGCTAATGGTAACAAAAATAATAATTGACTAATAATTACAAATGAAAACAAAGGTACAAATAAGAATTATTCATATTTCGGTGTAGATATAATTAGTGTACAATTTTTTCATGATAAATGAAGACGATTTGCACTTGTTTTCAATTCTTTAAATGTATGATTGTTTTGGATTAAAGATAATTCGATAAATTTGAAGTTACTAGTTCATTATAAAGTTGTATAGTTGATCACTTAGTTAAAGGTTGTATATCTGTATGTATAATAATTTAAATTAATTTGTTATAAAATTTGATTTTTTTCAATAAAGTCCAGCTTACGAGAAATCAGATGTTGATTACTATAAATACTTATATCAAATTACTTTCTACGACTATTTCTTTAAGCCTCCATTCGTTATCTAGATTCACTCTCCAGTTGAATTAGTATATACGACGTCCTCCCAAAACAAATTTCAATTTACTGTTCGCAGGATTCTAGGAATAATTTCCTCGCAAAAGTTACCATTTCCTTCAAACTTCTAAGTTAATTATTTAAGGCACTTTGCATCACTATTATAACGGCTCATCATCAAGAAGCTAAATAACAAGTTAGAGGACTTCCGTAATTAAGGGCTATTAGATCTATTGCCTTAAATATAAAATCACTCTTGAACGAATTTCTATGTAAACAGGTACCTTCGTTGGTAACTAATTTCACAGTTTAAAAATGAAACATAATATTCATGGTAATTCTTGTAGAAATTATGAATTACTAAATAATTCTATAAATTTATCATACACACACAAATTATGAGATGAACAAATAAAGATATAGATTAAAAATTAAAACTTTAATTTGAACCAACTTATATAGGATAACAAATCCTTAATAATTATGCCTTATACAATAAAACAGAAACAGATATACCCATTAGAAAATTTCCTTCCTACAACATAATCACATCCGAATGATTCATAGATGATGATACCTAGAAAAGCGATACTTATATAATGAATAGTTATATTATGATAATAACCATTTTAATCATTACTGTATAACATGATAGTATCAAATATAAGTAAACAGAGTTATGATAATCATAGCTTAGAATACCCCATAGTTCTTAGAATACTCTGTGCATTAAAGTGGAATACCAGATAATGTATGACTACCTAACTAGCTCCTTGTGTCAGCCCATCCATCATCATCTGCATTATGGCTCAGAACATGAGAATGCCATGTTCTCATCTGGCTACCAGCCAAGCATTAATTGCTAGGTGCCCTTTGCTCCAACAGACAGACAATTTTAATACCGCCTTTGAGAGGAGCCAAAGGTAAAACAGAGTTAATTGTGACGTAATGAGGTAAAACAGAGTTAACTGTGACTTGATGAGGTAAAACAGAGTTAACTGTGACGTAATGAGGTAAAACAGAGTTAACTGTGACGTAATGAGGTAAAACAGAGTTAACTATGACGTAATGAGGTAAAACAGAGTTAACTGTGACGTAATGAGGTAAAACAGAGTTAACTGTGACGTAATGAGGTAAAACAGAGTTAACTATGACGTAATGAGGTAAAACAGAGTTAACTGTGACGTAATGAGGTAAAACAGAGTTAACTGTGACGTAATGAGGTAAAACAGAGTTAACTGTGACTTGATGAGGTAAAACAGAGTTAACTATGACGTAATGAGGTAAAACAGAGTTAACTGTGACGTAATGAGGTAAAACAGAGTTAACTGTGACGTAATGAGGTAAAACAGAGTTAACTGTGACGTAATGAGGTAAAACAGTTAACTGTGACGTAATGAGGTGAAACAGAGTTAACTGTGACGTAATGAGGTAAAACAGAGTTAACTGTGACGTAATGAGGTGAAACAGAGTTAACTGTGACGTAATGAGGTGAAACAGAGTTAACCGTGACGTAATGAGGTGAAACAGAGTTAACTGTGACGTAATGAGGTGAAACAGAGTTAACTGTGACGTAATGAGGTAAAACAGAGTTAACTGTGACGTAATGAGGTGAAACAGAGTTAACTGTGACGTAATGAGGTGAAACAGAGTTAACTGTGACGTAATGAGGTGAAACAGAGTTAACTGTGACTTTATTTTTTTATTTTTTATTTTTTTTTGTTTAAAAAAAGACAATAACTGTGACGCATGACGTAAAAATTGTTCCTATTGAAATAAAATAGAACTGAATGTTACTTAAGGAAGGGAAGTCGAAATATATAATATATATTTTTAATGAGGAAGATGATAATAATGAAATGATATTTTAATTATTCGCAAATCAATATAGTCTTAATATATAGCAAATAGCAAGTGAATGTAGTCAAAACTACCAAATAATAACAGAAGTGAGTATATATATTAACATTCAAGTCCATATATTAATTAACATGCTCTCGATTTTTTATTTAATAATTCAGAATTGGATGAAAAAATAATATCCCTATTTTCTAATAAGTCAACAACCAAATTTAGAAATGTTGCTGTTTAAAAAAAAAGATATAAAAGGCAATGTTTGTAGATCATTGGATTGATTGTCTTCATGTCTAATGTCTTCACTTGTAACTAATGTGTAATAAATTGAAAAGATATCCTTTAGAAATTACTTGTTAGTCTTCGCTGTCGCCGAGAGACATTCATTTTTTAATATTTTGGACAGCTGAAAAAAGGTTCGGAATATCTTTACTTGCGAAAATTCTTCTGAGGAAAATTGTAGCACAAGAATATTATTTTGAGGAATGAAATTATGCCGTGAAAAATATTTAACCAAGTTAGAAAGTGTAATTAAACTTAGATAAATAACTTTGTAGTTGAATTAAGTTGATAAATTGGTTAGAGTAAATGAATTGAAATTTTAAATTGATGACAGGAAAATTCGAAGAAATGAATTAATATGGATTTAATATTAGTTACAGTGAAGATATTTGTTTCTTCAAAACTCTGAGCCACTTCATAACTCAGGGACACTGATAGTTTTCTATGATTTAAATCTTGGAGAAAACTACATGTTCTTTGAGGAATAACTTAAACGAAATTCATGACGTATATCGTTTCCAATAATTTAAACATAGAAAAACCTTAATAATTCAGGTCCTTCTTTACTCGAGTGCTTCATAACGAAGAACTTCTTAATTCAAAAGTTACACTGTACCTCAAATTAATCTTTTGTTACATTTCACCAACTCAATGACTGTTAGACATATTTCACTATTTCCTTTTCTATCTTGCAAATACTCCATAACCATGCAAGGTATTTAGTTTCAAAATTGGTCTGAAAGTATCGTTCCCTGCCAACAAAATTGAATTCCTCAGAGGGTCATTTATATTCTATTGGTCAGAGGACAGCATATTCGTCACTGGGCTTCAACTTTAAATTCGCCTGAAAACATGTTATGGTGGAATAATAATCGATCGTACATAATAATACTCCGCTTAATATACTCGTACTTTTCTCTTATTACATACATCCTTAATTTAAATTCACTAAATACTGATATTTATCTTCGCAAAATTGCAGAAGGTTATGTTTTCAATTGCATTTATTACCTTTGCAATATTGTTAAAGCTTATGTATTAATCGGAAATTTTATATATATAAATATATTTGTATACATAATTTTGTTCTTCGCATAACTCAAAAGTATTTTATAAAATTGGCTGAAAATTAGTGGAACCATTATTCAGGAACCATTTTATCGGATTTAGAGTTGATCAGGTCAAAAGCCAAGTCAAAATCATTTATAACTCATTAAGTGTACAACCAATTTGCCTGAAATTTTGTTGGACATTATTGGTCATTATCCAGGAATCATTTTATTCGATTTTAAAAGCGATCTGGAAAAAGGTCAAGGTCTAAGGACGAGAATAATTCAAAATACATTGAAGCGGCGGCGATGATGGATGCTCTACGAGTGTCCGTTCTAGTTTTGTTTTGTAATCTTGCTATCATAGATTAGGAGTAATCTTGTTATTCGCATACCTCAAAAGGTTTTCAAAAAAATTGCATGAAATTTGGTGGGCAATTGGTAATTATCGAGAACCTTTTCATTAGATTTTGGGAGCGATCGGGAACAAAGTCAAGGTCATTTATAACTCAAAAAGTGTTCAACAAAATTGCCTGAAATTTTGTGGGACGATTTGTCAATATCTAGGAACCTTTGGATTATATATTGGGAGCAATCGGATAAAAGGTCAAGGTCACAAATATGTCAAAATGAACGGAACAATGTAGCGGCAGCGAAGATACCGTTCTGGTTTTTCTCATAATTCTATAAAAAAAACTGTAAATCTATTGCATGCAGTTTGAAAACATCACGAACAATAATCTTTATAAATTATCAAAATTAATTAACAGACCTATTTATAAGCATTGATGTACATTATATTTAAATCGATCTTTTTGTTAAATCCCCTCTATCTTCGAATGTGGTACCGATGAACGCGCAACGGCAAATCTAAATAGATGCCAAATTTTGTTGATAGTAAATTGTTTTTGAAGAGTTCTCTCTGACTTGAATTAGGCGCCTGGAGATGCTATCAGGTTGCAACTTTTGCGAACAGTGTAAGAAAGTACTGAATGCTCTGTCAGATTGATGGAAAAGATCGAACATCTATTGAACCATTCAACCTGAAAGAGAATACATACTTTAAAATATCAAAGAATTTTTGTAAACCGTATAGTAAGAATATAGCATTATTTCCAGACAGTTTACTGTAATTATTCATATAAAAAATCATCTGTAACTGTTCAGCTGAACATTAATTATTATTGAATAGAAAACTTATGCATTCAATTTAAAAGCAATTATATTATTATCTTTTATGATATACCAATTACAGATGCAATCTAACATCAACTGCAACTATAGATTATGTTCAATTGTTATTCCTTGAAAACTGTTATATTGGCAATAAAGAACGATGATGATATATTGATAGAATTATTTTTAACAATCATTCTTATTAATCTTATAAATTATCGGTATAAATTAAACAACATTTAATCATTATATTCTAATACATACGTCATTCCAATTTTATAAAATAGAATACTCTTTGTTGTAGGAATAGAATACTCTTTGATGTAAGAATAGAATACTCTTTGATGTAAGAATAGAATACGCTTTGATGTAAGAATAGAATACGCTTTGATGTAAGAATAGAATATTCTTTGATGTGAGAATAGAATACTCTTTGATGCAAGCCTTAGATCTCCTCTGTTTTTTTCCAATGATCTTATTTATGTCTGTAGTACATCACTTGACACTTTAATCTAAAGTTTGCTATTCATATTTCCAATACCGATAAGATATTATAAATCATCTTTTCTTGGAATTACTATTATAGTTTGTGGGATTGGAATTCAGATTGGTAATATCATTTACATGTTACGGACTCCATTTTTTCAACAGCAAAAAAACAGTTGTATTTGTTACTTATATTTTGTACATAGAGGATTTTTTTTTCTAAAAAAAGAGAATTTATCAAATTGTTGAACAATGTATTTTGGAAAATTTAGTCAAATTGTTGTTTAGTTTCTCTTTGCTGCTATCTTACACGCTGTAACCTGATTTAGATAAATTTCTCCCCCCCCCCCCCCAGGCAGAAAATTCCACTACCAGAATATTCCACCACATAAAATTCCACCACCGTAATATTCCACCACATAAAATTCCACTACCGTAATATTCCACCACATAAAATTCCACCACATAAAATTCCACCACCGTAATTTTCCAAAGGCCGCTGGATTTATTATCATTTATTTATTTAGAGCAGATGTCAAGAATTATAGACCAATTTTTGAAACTGTCAACATTTAGTAAATTATATCGAAAGAAATTGTTACTAAACAGATGTATAAATTTATAGATAAATACTCTTTATTGGCAGACCAACAATTTTGATTTAGGTCGGGCAGATCCACAGTACGAGCAACTCTGAAATTTGTGAAATCCGTTCCTGATTCCTTAATTTGATTTAAAACGATTATGTGTTTGTAGTTGTTTAAATATCTCCAAGGCATTTGACACTGTGGATCATCTTATTCATTTATCTAAGCTTTGTTTCTACTTTTTTCAGTGATTTACTATAAGCTTGTAAGTGATTTATGATATTAATTTTGTCTAATCGTTTCTAATATGTGATAATTGAACGAATTATCTTCAGGTTACTCGTGGCCATGCAGTACCTCAAGACAGTGTTCTAGGTCTTTGATATTCATGTTGTTTATAAATGATTTTCCATTAAGTTCAGAGAATTTGATTTTACATTATTTGCCAATGACAGCACCGTTTTGTTCAGATTAGACACGCTTTGGGTACTGTATGTATGTCAGTTATTGAATGATGAGTTGTATAAAATTGAAACTTGGATTGCATCTAATAAATCTTTTTCTTTGCCTAATTTAAAAATCATAGGGGGAAATGTTTAAACACATATCCATTACAGTTTATTACAAAATGGTGCACTTTGCAATGGATGAACTCATCGCTGGTTGAATTTTCCAAGGTGGAATTTACCTGATAGAACTTTCCTCGGGGGAATTTACTGGCCACGGTTTATGATTTTTTCAAAATACGAAACTGTGTAACCTTTGATCATTTATAAATATAGTCAGTTATCTTTTTACTGATATATACTAGTAAAATATATTTGTATCACAATTATTTACTGTAAATTTTCAATCGTTATGTTATAGATCAGAAATCTAATGATAGAATCAAAATATGTCCTGGGCACATTATAATTTCCAAAGATATGACAGTAAGTTTAATTTCATATCGTGGCATTAAAAATAGTAAAAGCAGATTTGTAAAACCTATAATTTGTGTGTACATTTTAATGATATTGGAGCATAATATACTACATATACATATATAACAATATGCATTGGTGTATTTCATATCGAAATTATAAGTTTTCTTCTGTGATACAGACTGTATCACAAATTATTATCCATGTAGCTGCAACCTTGCAATATCGATATGCCTATATTTATTAATTTATTTTGCAGATTTTGTTATTCATGTGAAAATTAGCCATCATTTTTGTGATAGGTAATGGATACGTAAACATTATTGGCAGTGACTGGTAATATTGAGATACATGTAGTTCATTAATTTTAATTAAACTCTATCGTTCTGAAGCTGTCCGGTCAATTGGGTTGCGGTCAATTGGTTCGCGGTCATTTGGTTCGCGGTCATTTGGGTCCGTGTTTACAAAACGTATAATAAACATGCATAGTTAATATAGCTTTTGTATAATTGAATGGTTTCTCAATTTTAATGTTAATTAATAAAATATTTAAAAATTTAATGAAACTTATTATATAAAAAAACACTTAATGCGCTTCCACAACGTGTTGAACAATGAAAATTTAGCATTCTCTAGATAATAAGATTTTATACAACAATGGCTTGCTTACGTCTAACATGGTAAAATAAGCTTTAAACACGGAGGTTTGAATTAGTTCATAGTATAGAAAAAATTAATTCCGCATATTGTGGGCAATGTTTTTTTAAAAACAATAATTTATCGTCTGAGTTGTATCGTTTAACAATATTTTGAAGCTTTACCGTAACGTCTCTATACTTCTTTTCCCCATGAAGTGGTTCACTGCATTCGATGTGCATTTTCTTTGTTGCAGCTAGACTTTCTTCCTTTTTTAATGTATCTATGAATTTTCATATGTTTGGATGCAAGCAAGATGTCTTATGATTAACTTCGATGTTATTGTTGGTTCTACGTAAATTATTTAACAATAATCGATGGACATTTTAAATTTGAGCAGGAAACGATGGCATTAACTGTTTTTTTTTATATATCATAACTCATGCAAAGAACTGCAATTTTTAGATTACCTATACATCATCCCTATACTATTCTAAATTATTATTCTATATTGTTTATACAAATCCCTTTTACCCATAAAAAATCTTATTTGAAATCAATGCGCAAGAGTTAATATTTAATTTATTCGGATGACATGGGCATTAAAATTTTTTTTTATGAAATATGAGCATTTTTCAGATTTACTATTATATTTGTTGTTGTTGTTGTTGTATAGCTCCCCCCCCCCCAACATCCTCTACGGGACGAAGGGGCGCACAGCACCCCGGGTTTCGGCCACCCGAGGCACAGTGTGGGAGTGTGAGGGCCTAAGGGAAACCCGCATCACTCAGGAAGTTAACAACTGCCAAGGTTTTTCAGCATGGTTGTTAATGGGAATGGGAGTATTGTTGAGTGTAATGTTTGGATGGGTTCTGTATTCAAGAGTGTAGGGTGTAACTAGGGTGACAGAAGATTTGTTTGCGGAGACCTTTAATCTGTTTGTTTATAGCCAGTCTTCTAATGAGTGGATGTATGTTTGTAAGTTGTTGGCGGCGGTCTCGTGTTTGGGGTGTTGTGAGATGATGGTGACATCATCTGCGTATGAAAGAGTGTGAACCGAGGTGTGTGTTGGCGTAGAGAGGTCGCGAAGGTGTAGGTTGAAGAGTGTAGGTGAGAGTACGGAGCCCTGCGGTACCCCGTCAGTGTATTGAAGTGTTCTGGAGGACTTGCCGTTGTATTGTTTTGCCCGAGCGGCCTGAGAGATGATTGGCAAGCCATGTTTTATATGAGTCGTGGATGTGTGTGTTGAGTATTTTGTTAATGAGTATAGGTGTCTGGGTACCGTGTCGAAGGCTTTACTAATGTCTATGGCAGCTATAATTGTCCTATCCGCAGGTTTGTTGGAGTTCAAGCCTTCGAGTGTTGTCTGTGAGAGGTGGGTAAGAAGAGTAGATGTGAAGTGTTGGGATCTGAAGCCGTGTTGTGAGGGGGATAGTGGGATGCGTGGTGAAATGTTGTTTAGAACTAGCCTCTCGAGTATTTTGGATGGGGTGGAGAGGAGTGATATAGGTCTGTATGAGGCTAGTTCTGTAGGGGGTTTGTTGGGCTTCAGGATCGGGATGATTTTGGCGAGTTTCCAGGTGTTGAGTATACTATTTTTCTGTAGTGAGAAGTTGAAGATGTCTGTGAAGGCTCTGATGGCAAGTGGCCATAGAAGTTTTAGATGTTTGTTTGATATGCCAGCAGGGTCTGTGGAAGAGGTGTTCGTGGAAATCCGGATGGCCTCGGTAACCATGGCCGGGGTGAAGGGGGGTGTGATGAGCTTCTAAGTGCATGTTTTGTGCAGGCGACGCAGTATAATCCTATCTACGGGGCGAGTGGGTAACCGTCTTGTGGAAGCATAGTGCTTGTTGAGAGCGGTCGCCTGTTGTGTGTCAGTGAGTATAGTGTTGTTTTGTGTAAGGGACTCGTGTGCTTTTGGTTGGTCCATGCATTTGTTATTGTGTCCCTTGACAAGTTTCCAAAGTTTGTTTGCGTCAGTGCGGAAATTAATGGTGTCTAATGTGTTTTGCCACTTGTGTTATTGTTGGGTAGTAATCTCCGCACTTATGTCAGTGTTAAGGTGTTGTATGCGTGTGACCGTGTCTTGTGTGGGTGGGAGTGAGCGTAGGTGTTTGCGTGTTTGTATCAGGTGTTTGATGTGTGATGTGAATGTGGGGTTGTAGTTTCTGATGTTGACTGTAGGGATGTAGTGTTTGTCTGCGTTAATGATGATGTCAGTGAGGTGTTTTGTGGCAGCATCTATGACTGAGAAGGTGTTTATGTCGAAGTTATGTAAGTTGTTTTCCACAGAGGCTTAAAATTCTGTACAGTTTGTTCTATTTTTAGTTTGTTAATGTGTGTCCGTGTTTTTGTGCAGCAAGTGGTGTACTTAATGTGTACATATGTGTTGAGAAGTGAAAGGTGGTCTGAACTGAGTTCATGGAGTGCGGTCCATGAACTCTGGAGGGCTATGTCAGGAGTGAGGAGGGCTATGTCAGGAGTGAGGAGGGATATGTCAGGTGATGTGGGTCGTGTGTTGACGTTATAGGGTTTGCGTTTGGGAGTATGAAGGTCGTTCATGATTATGTAGTTGTATAGTTGTGTTGTTTTGGTGTCAGCTCTTGTGTCAGTATGTTGTGTAGCGAGCCAAGTAGTGTCGTGTGTGTTAAAATCCCCCAGGTCAAAGGAATTATTATTGGTGTTAATGTAATGTACATTGGGTTGGTATCCTGGGGGTGAGGAGTCTGTGGGGGGAATGTATATGTTAAAAATGTTGTAAGAATGTTTGTGGATTTGGATGCGTGTAGATTGTATCTCAAGTGTAGGGTTTTGTGGCATCCTTGCGTGTGTTTCGGCAGTGGTATTTGTGAACGGGATGGATTTGTGTATCAGTTTAATGAAGCCCCCGCCGCCTCGAGTGGGCCGATCGATTCTAAGTGTTGTATATCCAGGAAACTTTGGTGTTAATCTGGCAGGTGTTAGTTTAGTTTGTGCTTCTTGTGTATACCGTTTATGTTGTGTTGTAGTATGTTGAGTTTGTTGTGGCGTGTGTGTGTATCAGGAGCTCTAGGAGGGTTAGGGTTAGGAGGCGCTCCTCCATCACCCCGCCATCACCCCCACGAGGGAGCTGAAGTGGAGCAAGGTGTCGGGCGGCAGCATCTATCCCAGTTCTCCCCCGAGGGGGAGGACGGGCAGGCAATTGCCGTCCAATTATGGGATGAGAAAGAGGAAGGATAGGCACTCCTCCATCATCCCCACGTGAGGGGTGAAGTGGAGCTGGGGGTCGAGCAGCACTGCCTCCAGCAGCTCTTCCTTGAGGGGAAGAGAGGGGAGGACGGTGTTGACAGGGGGGTAGGGTGAGGGGTAAGAAGAGGATGGCAAGGAGTAGGATGAGTGGGTGTGGGGTTGAGTCATGTTGTGTGTGGGGTGACAGTTTTTACACTGCCATCCCCATGGGATATTTCCATGATGGCGGAATCTAGAACAACGTATATTGTAATGTGTTCAACTATTGCAGCCGACACAATGGACCCCTCCGGAACGATGGGTCCATGGTCGGCAACAAGAGGGACACATGAAGGGACCAGGGTTGGTTTCTATGTCACCGGAAAGAAAGAGGGTGAGTAGGGGGAGATATGCCGTTTCATTTCCCCCACTAGGGAAAAAACGCTTTGGTACCAGTATAGTGCGTGTAGGTGGGTTTGGCAGAAGGCGACACCCTGGCCACGTCCCCCGAAGAGGACAAGGAGTTGGGAGGTCTTTCGAAGACTGGCGCTGGTCCCAGGATATATTTGTTGATCTATGTATTGGTGATGCGTGTTTCATACATATATAATTTTTTTTATCGAATTTTATTATTAATTCAGAGGTACTCGCTCGTCATTATGACGGCGAATGAGCACTCAGGCCACGGGTGGAACCATATGTACTGAATCCTCATTTAATCGATCATTAAAAATACATAACTGGCCATCTACCAAATTCAAAGTTCTAAGTGCCTCTGTCTCCCTGTCCCTTAATCATGCAATCTGAGACTACATCAGTTTCATATAACTCTTCCTGGTCTACGCACTGAAATAACTCCCATTCTGCGTAGGTCTAATCTGTCATTTGTTCGGACAAAAAATTACTGTTGAGGGAGGACCAAACTTATCTCGCCCATCTTCGCTATGGTCACAAATGGTTCTACTTTTTATAAATGTTACTCTTCCCGTAAAACAGAATTTGCCAGTACAGGCAGACCTCGCTTTAAGTCAAAAATCGTACTTCACATTAACTTACATATTTAAACTTAAAGCAGGGTAGACCCCGCTTTAAGTTAAGCATTGTTATTCCAATCTTTCCGTTTCTATTAACAAAAATCAAAGAACATTTACATGGTACACTAATACTATGCATCATATTTTGTATGGTTCCTTCAAAGTAAATAAAATTGTTTAAAAATAATTTTCCAGTACATCTGATGTAAGTAGCTCGGATAGAACCCCGCTTTAAGTCGTCCTGTTATAAAAGCGGGATCTACTTAAAGCGAGGTCTGCCTGTAATATGATGCCACTTATTTATAGGTTTTAACAAGTAAGTAGTTAACCAAAGTATCCTTCCTAATTATCGAGTTTTTTTTTGCCGGATTTGATTTTAGGCCAACTATATTGTAATTGATGTCACACCATTGCTTATTGTCATAAATTAAAATGAATATGTCACTTAAAATATAAAAAGATTATCTTTAATATGGAATAAAACATTGAAAAGTGTCTCCAATACTTTGTAAATTATTACAATCCAAAAATCTGCTTGCCTTTTTTTGATCCCCCTGTGCAAGTGTACATGTAGATAACAACCGAACATCCAATTGTCAATCGAAATCTTGAATCATTCACACCAGGAGATGTTGATGGAATTTATCGGCATGGATTCTTCCAATAGATGTTTGTGTTCACATCTGCTGCCACTCTGCTATGCATGGAATTTTGGATGAAGATCTGGAGCAATGAAATATCTTTGCAGCAATAAGGACTACAAAGCCGATAGAAATCATCCGACGGATGATTGATATATAGAGTGACATGTAAGCCTTATCTATAGAGTATACATATATAGGTAGTTTATGTATTTATATTACTGATTAATTCTATTGCAGATGATAGTTACGTTTCGATTTTTTTGACCCTAGTTTTTATTAAGATGTTTTGTCTAGAAAAGAAGCAGCCAAGCAAATAATTGTAGATTTAGAGTGATTTAGTGGTTCTTATACAGTTCTTTTACTTTCAGTCATATTAGTTAAATCTGTTTCCAATATTATTAGCAATGAAATTCTTTCATTTATTTATTAAAGCGTGGCTATTAATTAATGACAGAACACAAAATCAATTATTTTATCCGAGAACATATAATATATTTGTTTTATTTAATGTTTGCGGTATTTGTTTATTACTTTAAAACCTTTAAAAAAAATTATTCAAGCTTTTCCCTTCTTTATTAGCATCAAATTAAATATCGTACAAAAAAAAGAACCAGGTAAGTAAAATTCAAATATTGTTCAAATTCGGTTATAATAAAAGTCTGTTAAACGACTCGATTAAATAAATCCTAAATATAGGTCTACTTAAATCCTTTTAATAACTGTCTATCTATGAGCGAGATTATATAATTTGCAGCATGGAGGGTAAACCTTGGAGGCCGTTCTGGGTTTAATTTTTCACTATAAGCACAAGGGAGGCTTACACCAAATATCTGGGGGCATATGGAGGGGGAGGAGCTTTACTAGATGGCTGCAACGGGAAATTGTCCAAGTGAAGACACTGCTGCGGGGTTCTACAGGCCCGTTGAAGAGATCTGAAGATTTCTATGGTCAGCTTCAGGTGCTGGTTCAACATTGTATTATCTTCCTCCACAGTTCTGACTCCACCGTAGATAATACAATTATATTATTTAAATTATATTGTTTAATTATTTAAAGAAGGTTTGCTTCTTCTGGCAGGGGGCCTTTAAAAAAATATATCTTCTGCTGGGAAACTGATGCTAACAAGTAAAATTGTACCACTTTGTGACTTAATAAGATACTTATCCTCTTATTTCTATAAATTCGATTGGTGCTCAACCTCTAGTGGGCCGTTTCAAATTCACTTTCAAACCAATGTGAAATTTCTAATTCTCGATTGATTTCTCCCAAGAGTTTTTACCCAATTCATTGAATTCTGCCGGAACAGAAATAAACCATTCGACGAAATACAACACTTTACTCATTATTTCTAAAGAATTAACCACTGAGGACACTTGGTCTGGATACCAACCCATGGGATGCAGTTGCACTTACCGATGCATTCTGTGTAGTATGTTGGAAAACGCGTGCGGACACTTGGTTATATAATTGTAACAGTTGACTAAAAGACAATAGCCCGAACGGATATTTGACCGAAAAGTTCTTATTTAATGTGTATTAAGTACCTAAGATATTAAGAACTTCAGCTTCAGTTTAATTTAATTATTAATTTATTTACGTGGAATCGTAAGTTATCATAAAAAAAAAAAAAATAGAATTATCTGTTGTACAGAACGTGTATCCAAATTATGAACTACAAACATTTATTTCGGAACAGTTTGAATATATTCATAATCACGGATTTATTTCTGATATCATTTAATACTTTTGAACTTCTCATTATTGTTTATTATATAGTTTTAATATTATTATATAATGTTATAATATAATTATATAAAATTATTATATAATAAATATAGTTATGTATATAAAGTTATTATTAGTTCCCAATTTTTGTTTTTCTAAATTTCAATTTTTAATAATCGTCACATAAATATGAAGTATTTCGGCCGATTTTTTTTCGGCTAAAATCCGTTTGGTCAAATGTCATTCGGCCGATGAGTGTATTTATACCATTGGAAAAAATCTACTGACACTGACTAAATAATACATAATTCTGTCAAACACTCTCCTTAGACCTCAAAAATAATTGGCCAAAAAAAATATCAAATTATGAACAACAATCTGATCCGATGATTTTACCACTTCAAGTACATATCTTGCTTTTACAACTTCAAGTACATAGCTTGATTTCACTACTTCAAGTACACAGCTTGATTTGACAACTACAAGCACATAGCTTGATTGTACCACTTTAAGTACATAGCTTGATTTTACCACTTCAAGTGCACAGCTTGATTTTACCACTTTAAGTACATAGCTTGATTTTACCACTTCAAGTACATATCTTGCTTTTACAACTTCAAGTACATAGCTTGATTTCACCACTTCGAGTACACAGCTTGATTTGACAACTACAAGCAAAATAGCTTGATTGTACCACTTTAAGTACATAGCTTGATTTTACAGCTTCAAGTACACAGCTTGATTTTACCACTTCAATTACACAGCTTGATTTTACCACTTCAGGTACACAGCTTGATTTTACCACTTCAAGTACACAGCTTGATTTTACAACTACAAGTACATAGCTTGATTTAACCACTTCAAGTACACAGCTTGATTTTACAACTACAAGTACATAGCTTGATTTTACCACTTCAAGTACACAGCTTGATTTTACCACTTCAAGTACACAGCTTGATTTTACCACTTCAAGTACATAGCTTGATTTTACCACTTCAAGTAAATAGCTTGATTCTACCACTTCAAGTACATAGCTTGATTTTACCACTTTAAGTACATAGCTTGATTTTACCACTTCAAGTACATAGCTTGATTTTACCACTTCAAGTAAATAGCTTGATTTTACCACTTCAAGTACATAGCTTGATTTTACCACTTCAAGTACATATATGTAGCTTGATTTTACCACTACAAGTACATAGCTTGATTTTACCACTTCAAGTACATAGCTTGATTTGACAACTACAAGTAGCTACATAGCTTGATTTTACAACTACAAGTACATAGCTTGATTTTACCACTTCAAGTACATATAGATGTAGCTTGATTTTACCATTTCAAGTACATAGATGGATTTTACTACTTCAAGTACACAGCTTGATTTTACCACTTCAAGTACATAGCTTGATTTTACCACTTCAAGTACATATATATGTAACTTGATTTTACCACTTCAAGTACACAGCTTGATTTTACAACTACAAGTACATAGCTTGATTTTACCACTTCAAGTACATAGCTTGATTTGACAACTACAAGTACATAGCTTGATTTTACAACTACAAGTACATAGCTTGATTTTACCCCTTCAAGTACATATAGCTAGATTTTACCACTTCAAGTACATATAGATGTAGCTTGATTTTACCATTTCAAGTACATAGGTGGATTTTACCACTTCAAGTACACAGCTTGATTTTACCACTTCAAGCACATAGCTTGATTTTACTACTTCAAGCACCTAGCTTGATTTTACCACTTCAAGCACATAGCTTGATTTTACCACTTCAAGCACATAGCTTGATTTTACCACCTCAAGTACATAGCTTAATTTTACCACTTCAAGCACATAGCTTGATTTTACCACTTCAAGTACATAGCTTGATTTTACCACTTCAAGCACATAGCTTGATTTTACCACTTCAAGCACATAGCTTGATTTTACCACTTCAAGTACATAGCTTGATTTTACCACTTCAAGCACATAGCTTGATTTTACCACTTCAAGCACACAGCTTGATTTTACCACTTTAAGTACATAGCTTGATTTTACCACTTCAAGCACAAAGCTTGATTTTACCACTTCAAGGACACAGCTTGATTTTACCACTTCAAGTACATAGCTTGATTTTACCACTTCAAGCACACAGCTTTATTTTATCACTTTAAGTACATAGCTTGATTTTACCACTTCAAGTACACAGCTTGATTTTACCACTTCAAGCACATAGCTTGATTTTACCACTTCAAGCACACAGCTTGATTTTACCACTTCAAGTACATAGCTGGATTTTACCACTTTAAGTGCATAGCTTGATTTTACCACTTCAAGTACACAGCTTGATTTTACCACTTCAAGTACATAGCTTGATTTTACCACTTTAAGTACACAGCTTGATTTTACCACTTCAAGTACACAGCTTGATTTTACCACTTCAAGTACATAGCTTGATTCTACCACTTCAAGTACATAGCTTGATTTTACCACTTCAAGCACATAGCTTGATTTTACCACTTTAAGTACATAGCTTGAGTTTACCAGTTCAAGTACATAGCTTGATTTTACCACTTCAAGTACATAGCTTGATTTTACCACTTCAAGTACATAGCTTGATTCTACCACTTCAAGTACATAGCTTGATTTTACCACTTCAAGTACATTGCTTGGTAATGTTTTTTTCGTGCGGGGAAAGGGATATTTGAAGTTAATGGATAATTAAATTAAAGAGGATAATTAGGGAAAAGGGTAGAGCAGCCTATGATAAAGTAGTTGAGAATAAGGAAAAACGTAAGTCAAATGAGTTGCTGGTTAGACTTCAGTTGTACTGCTACTATAAATAAGATGGCAGTTAGTCATTTATACCATGTTTATTCTTATGTAATTGCATTTTGTATATATTGAGTTCAGGTAAATAATTTACTTTCATTTGATATTTGCTTCAATGTAGTAATTGGCTTATAACGGTCAGTTACTTTACCCTCGTAATTTCAGGAATCATTTGCAATAACATAAATTGAAATTCATAACATATTTTCGAATGAGACGAACTCGTATTGGTGTGATGCTGGAATATTTTGGTGACATTTGATATAGTATGAATTAAGAATAAATGGAATTAGAATGGTAAAAAGTAAAATACAGACTAGATAATACGGCACTATATAGGACTATTCCCCGGCGGACTTCTTTTCCCCGGCGAATAAAATAATAGTATTTTGAGCTATCAAATTATAATTTTGATAAAAACAAACTATATATCAATACAAAACACATTTTATTAACAGACTTTTTCCGTATGTGTCGATTTTGGTCATTTTTATTTTAAACTGTACCTTCGTACATTTGCATATAATTAAAATATGCTACAAAGTTCAAACATTATGGCAATTCTAAGGGATTATCAAATGTCTCAATTTGGTCTATGCAGCTACGATTAATTTAGTTTATTCCAGCTCTAGAGTTCTACATTTCGTGAATCTATTATTGTCTTTGCCAGGTATCCAAACAAATGATGATCTATTTACTTCTCGTTCAAATATATACTTCTCCACCACACTAGTAAATTTAATTTATAACCAATAAATATATTACAGAATTTATAACCCTACTATGTATATATTTTTTTATTACACTTAATATTGGCCTATTTTTATTGTGTCTTTTTTTTCTATTATGCTTATTTAATGTGTATACCTTAAAGAACTTACAATGGATTAACCATCATTATGAGAATTTATAAGTTAGAGTATAGAAATCCTTAAATCAAGTCTTTTCAGGTAGTCAGATTTGAGGAAGATTTGGATATAAAGTAGAACATTCTCCCTATAAGTCTCCAATGAAAACTAATTATCAAAAGAGTAATTACAAAACGGGTTCGGTTCAAAGAGTTGGTATGTGACAAGTTTCTATGCAACAATATTGAAAAAAAAAATAGGTTAGGTGCGACGGCAGACTTTGATTTACAATTTCACAACAATAGATTTATTGGTCAAAACGATTTTTTTCAAAAACTTATTAAAAGATCTAAATGATAAATTGTCTTCTAGAGTTTAAAATTTAAAAGAAAATTAGGTGGGAAAAAGTCCGGCGGAGAATAGTCTGTCGGGGAAAAGTCCGGCGGGAAATAGTCCGTTTCCCAGATAATACATATGCAATGAAATACATAGATGAATTTATTGTTATTATCGAAAATTCATCCTTGATAGTCTTCCTAAAGAATGTTTAGTAATTCATTATTAAAACATAAAGTCTAAAAACTATATTAAAAAATGACAACCATATATTAATATATTAATTTTAAAATTAAAAGTCTGTTTTATGCAGTTAGTTTTATTGTCTTAACAAATGCGACTAATGTGTCTTATAATTTACCTGCAAAGCCCATGAATCTAAAGGAGAGAGTAATTGAATACCTACCATTTACATGGGTTAACAATAGCTTTTCTCATTGATTACTGCATTGCTCTACCTATGAGGATTCTCCACCTTATCACCAGTCTACAAATCTACCTCAGACAAAAGAAATGTATTCTGCAGCTATTTATTGTTCAGCATTAGTCTGATAAGGTATACGGTTTATGGGAGAAAAATGGACAGTGGAAGAAGAGAAAATTTTTCTCAATCCAATGATTATTACTTTTACAAATGCTGTATCAATGAGTTACATGAAGTATAAAAACCTCATAATTCTTTCGCAAAGTGAGATCGAACAATAATGATTTTTTTTCTGATCTCCTGGTTTAAGTATTTTTCTATACGCGTCAATTTCTTAGATACAGTATAGGCAACAAAAATGTTTCCGCTTTTTCAAATACTTATAAATCGTTAACCAATGGACGAAAAAACTGTGTCTTGGTCTCTTCTTCACCGCCTCTTATTGTACTATATTAACAGGTAAAAATTATTTTTAACTGATGGACATAGTTTAAGAAAAAGTATGCAAAGAGTGAGGGTGATTATTTTTGTCATTGCGCGAAGGTTATTCTTTGAGCTAACTCTGTGATTTTACTTACTAAAAGGCAGTGAATAAAAGGAAAAACATTATAATGGTAGACATTTTAATACAGGGTGCTTACACTTCTTCCTTGGAAACTATTTGGAAATAGAACAACTTTAGTGACATTTTGATCTCATCGAAGTTTTCACTATGAATATTCGTTCTTCGCTTGTTCATTGCATGGTTAAGATCTGCTTCACACTTGCATTTTTAACACATCTTAAAATGTGTTTACACATACCTCTTTTCATCGATGATGAAAAAATCACATTAAATTTTTACTTCAACGATGAAAAAACGCATGTGTGAAAACATTTCAGGAAGAGCTTTTTTCCGCGCTGTTACAAATGTTAGTGTGAAGCGGGCCTTAATCATGCAATGAACAAGCGAAGAACGAATATTCAAAGTGAAAACTTCGATGAGATCAAAAGGTAACCGAAGTTGTTCTATTTCCAAACAGTTTACAAGGAAGAAGTGTAAACAACCTGTATTAAAATGTCTACCATTATAATATTTTTCCTTTTATTCACTGCCTTTTAGTAAGTAAAATCACAGAGTTAGCTCTAAGAATAACCTTCGCGCAATGACAAAATAATCACCCTCACTCTTTACTTACCTGTTCTTAAACTATGTCCATTAGTTTAAAATAATTTTTACCAGTTATTAGTACAATAAGAGGCGGTGAAAAAGAGACCAAGATACAGTATTTTCGTCCATGGGTTAACGATTTATAAGTATTTGAAAAAGAGGAAACATTTTTGTGGCCCATACTGTATTGCTATAACCAAGAAATTAAAAAGAATAACGTTGGAACTGTTTCTGAGGAATATCATACAGCTTCATATATCATTGGTATTAAATTGATATCCTTTTACTACTTTAAATTTATAGTTATCCTGATGATTAATTGATTAAATTCATTAAATTAAAATCCTTTGACTACTTTAAATTTCCAGTTATCCTGATGATTAATTGATTAAATTCTTTAAATTAATATCCTTTGACTACTGTAAATTTATAGTTATCCTGATAATTAATTAATTCAATTCATCAAATTGATATCATTTTACTACTTTAAATTTCCAGTTATTTCCAGCACTTAAAATAATTCCAACAAACAGATTCGTTGCAGGGGATACATCCGGAGACTCTTTAATGAAATATTCAGCTCAACATTTACTATTCCGGAAATTTTTCGCAAGTCGAGGGACTAAAAAATAATCACTTTCCTTCTTGAGAGAACAGCATGAAACTTTTCAGAGAATATTTGCATGCGTCAAACAATAACTTAATCTACCATAAAGCAAATAAGGGAAAGTTAGCAATCATCATGTAAAAAGATAAACTTTGAATTGCCCCTAAAGTTTTAGCAAGTGAAAGTTATTTAGTGAAATAGAAATTGATTGATTGTTTTTTACGTGAAAATACAAAAATATCTTATTTAATGATAATGAAATTGGTTGATTGATTGTTTTTTTTTATGTGAAAATACAAAAAATATCATATTTAATAATAAAAAATTTGATTGATTTATTATTATTTACGTGAAAATATAAAAATATCTTATTTAATGATAAAAAAATGGGTTCATCGAATTGGTTTTTACGTGAAAATAAAAAGAAATTATTGTAAGTAAAGGAAATTGGTTGATTGATTGTTTTATACGTGGAAACATTAAAAAAAACTGCCAAGTCAAATTAATATTTTCAAGGTGAAAACACTGTTAAGAAAGTTCTCTAATATCTAACCCATTTTTCATCGTATTAACCACATACTGTTTATGAGAAAATTAATTAACCGATACAATTATGAGCCTCACGATAGCAGACTATAAATTGTTTGGTTATTATAAAAGGAAATTATATATTGCAATAACTATTTAAAGACATTATCAATATCTAATTTAGGCATCATGTAACAAATAGCTTCTTCTAGAAAATTACATAAATTAAAGATAATTTTCAATTACTAATAATTTGATATTTGCATGTAATATAATACATAGATTTTCAATAATTATTAATACCCAGTTTTTTCATTGTATAAATCTGTCCTTCAATCATTTCTTTATTTAATATGTCTTTTTTCATAATTTAATATTAATTTCAAACATTCTAACATCATCTACAACCCATTTTGTTAAACATACCTAATACATACCAACTTTCATAGTTTAATATATCAACAGAGATCGAATTCTCTTCCCTGTAAACTAATATTGTTTTCATGTCTCACTGCTTTTTACATCAGATGTCCATTATCTGGCACTGGCACTATAGGATTACATCGATTTAGCACATGAGTGATAAAAAAGAAATGAAAAATGAAATTGCACAATTTTTATAATGTTTGATCAAAACAACAATTATTTTCTTAAATAAAATCAAGCCCATAATACACTAATGTTGGTTTTTTGGGCTAATCCGTGCGGAATAATTAGATTCTCATTTTTTTATACACAATTCAAACAAAATTAAAGACTACATCACAGCCGAACCCTAATTAAATAAACAGTTATGTTATGTACATATAGGCACAGTAGAACTCCTCTATAGTGAGCAAATTTTGTATTGTCACGAGTAAGGAAGTAGTCTCTATAGTGAGCAAATTTTCTTTAGTCTGCCATAAATGGCCATCAGTTTTTAGAAAACTTTCATTTTATGGGAGACTAAAGAATTTTTCTTCATCGAGGCTACTTTTTTACCCAAGATACTATCTTCACTATAGAGGATTTATTTACCCAAGATACTACCTTCACTATAGAGGATTTCATTATTACTTCACAATTGTATTTGCATTTTGAAGGTAAGGTAGTTAAAATGTGGAGAATTAAATTGGAATTTTGGAAAAGATATTAATACTAGTAATCCATCTTATTCATATTGTAATCCTTTTTAAATATTAACTATAATATTCAGGGAACAGTAGCCTCTTAGAATAAAGTAAATGAAAGTAAATAAGGAGTAATTGAAGAGGATGATTATAGGTTCGAAAAAGCTATTGAACAGGCTACCTAAAATTAGACAATCTTGTGTCTCTTTAACGGTGAAATGATGTTTTAAAACTGAACAGAGAATAACAATCCTCTTCAATTATTCTGAAAAATATGGATCTTATATTGTCTGCTAATATATAGTTATTGACATTTTTGTGAATTAATGTGTTATTCATATACTATCATTGTAAAAATTATTTACATTAATCCTGGGGATAAATTAATGGTTTTTAATAGATGTTGTTACAATATAGAGATTCCAAGTTATCATGTCTTTATAATAGTACATTCGAACCAACCATAATCATATGGTTGAGGTCCATATAGTGAGTTCTATTGCATTATCTTATTAAAAATGACACAAAATAAAACGAAATTTTGTCGACATGTCATCCCCCTTTCAATACTCTCGACTGAGCTAAAAAGATCCAGGAGAGTGTAAACAGTAAACATCTTCCAATATTGTTTGATCAAGAAAAAGTGTTCTTCATAAAGCGAAGCCTTTTTGAAAGCTCTATTGAAATACTCGTCGACGTGTTCCGGATAAATGATTTCTATCCATACATGTAAGAAGGAAACCGAAATTGATTCTACCGCAACGTGAACCAATATGTAAAGAATACAATACTCTTATTCGTGTACGTAAATAAAAAGCTGTTAATCTATGTATTACGTGAACCAATTTGTGAAGAATAAAATAGATATCTTATTCGTGTACGTAAAGAAAAAGATGTGAATCTATAGTTACTTTGTTCAGTAGATATATGTATATATTTGTTACTTTTTATTCTGTTTAGATGTATATATTAGTTCATTTGTTGATTATTATACCAAATCATTTTTGTTAATAAACATTTTTTTTCCCATTAAAACAACAAGAATGCTAATTTGGTAATAGATCAAATTTGTTCTACCAATAATATAATAAGTGACACAGAATATAAGAATAGTTACTAAGAATTACATTTGCAATCCATTTTAAATGTGTAATAAAAATGTAATACTTAATATGAAACTCATCTAAATACATAGAATACATATACAAGTATCTGACGGAATATTAATATATTAATTCAAAATCAATTGATTGTTTCACTTCCTTATTATGATGAACAAACAAATTTATATTATTGATGCTTCAAACGTGTACTCAGGCAAAAAGGATTTATACCTGGGATATTCCCCTAATGTCCCAGGAATATATCCGTCTTTTCTAAGAAATGTCCAGTATAAGCCTAATTTACGATATTCCAATTGATTATAAAGTAGTTCAATAAAGAGATTTCTAAACTAAGTCTCTCGATATTCATTTATAATCCTTCTAAATACCCACATAATGCATTTCTAGCACAAAAATTATATTGCACTCTATAAATGAACAATATGAATATACTCTGTTAATTAGTACGGAAATTAATTGAATGAATTCTTAAGTAGCGTTAGAGGATATTCTGAATTGAAACTGGGAATATATTTGAAAAACCTGAAGACAATTAATAATGAAGCTATTGTAAGTACAGTTGAATTTAGTGTTTGATCATTCTGTTGTAACTTTTTAAAGGTAAGGCAATGTGAAACTTACCTCCAATACCATTGTACTTTCTATCGAAGATTTCACTTTACTGGTAAAATGGAATACAAATCGGAATGAAACAGAATAGTAAATAAATGATTACGTATAAGAGATAGAAGAAGATTTAACTGTCTAGACTCTAAAGATTAATTCATATAAGCCAATTATAATATTTATTGTATATTTCTTTCATAATTTGAAGAATGGAATTCTTCAACAACTGATTAATATGTTTAACATCAGAGCTAATGTTTGGTAAATATTTGGTCTCACCGCTTATTATTAAAACTTATTATTAATAGTAATTATTTATTCAATCAAATAATTTCCTTTCAAATCATTTTTTGGTAATCATAACAAACTAGAAATGTTTTTCATTCTTTCATCAGAAGACTGTAATGCAATGATGAATTCTTCAGAAAGAAAGAAATTCAAATGGAACCTACAAAGCTGACACAGTATTGCTCTCTGTCTATTAGTCAGTTGCCAAAAATTCTTCTTAGTGAATGAAACAAGACAATTTGCAGTTTTTTTTGTGCACAGTATTTGAGAGTGTAATTGGACTGACAAGTTAATATAGAATCAAAATAATGTGACCGTACAGTTTCAAATTATTTTGATTATGCACAATTTACTGAAAATACTGCAAATTGTCTTGCTTCACTCAGTAACAAGATTTTTTGGCTGCTGACTAATAGACGGAAAACAATATTACGTCAGCTTTGTAGGTTCCATTTGAGTTTCTTTCTGGAATTCACTTTACGAGCTCAATCGCAGGGGATTTTCTTTTGTTCCAAGCCAAAGCTGACTCCATTTTTTGTTTGCATCTCAACAATTCCATTGTGACTAAAGAAAATATTCAAACACCTTCTGTTTAACTTATGGAGAGATGACTGCGTGCGGTGAATGTTTCCTCGGGGAAAAAACTGATCTCCTCTAAGTCACGAAATATGGATACATGGACCGTATAATGAATAATGCCTTCTTATCGGATATATCGTGTTAAAGAATGAGTAATGCAAGTAGAATTGTAGATGCATAGTGTGATATTATGTGAATTTTATATAAGTTAGTATTAAACAATAATAATATATTAATTCGGAACATATCGTTTGTATTGTGGATACGAGATTGCTCCATATAAGATGTCTTTTCAGTTAAGAATTTATGTTATTTTTTGTTCATCTGAAGAATATATTAATAAGGATTGACTCGGGAACTTATTAACATCAAACATGACGCTGTAGACAAAAGAAGAAAAGTGAAAATAAAGTTACAAGAAAATAAGAAAATCTGTGGAAACTTAATCACTGAATGATGACTTCTAAGAAAAATTCACAAACTCCAGGATGGCTGGAAGATTTTATGAAACAGCAAGAACTAACTCGTCAAGAAGAACGTAGACAACAAGAAGAAACTATTCAGGCGTTAATGTCATTGATACAAAGTCAAAGAGGAGAAGCAAATACTTCTCAAAACTCTCAAGCATCATCTACAAAGATACAAGCATCTCGACCGAGTACATTGGACATCGATACTTCTCACAGTAAATTTCTTGGATGGCGTTCATCATGGAACGATTATGTAATGTTACAAAAATTACATCAATTTCCAATTGAGATACAAAAAGCTCAATTCAGATCATGTCTACCAGAAGAAATGAGAACTCTGTTAAAATGTGGATTAGATATCCAAGATGATAGCACTATGAGCATTGATGAAATATTGGATGAAATTCAATCTTATTTGAGGCAGAAACGAAATGTTGCTCTTGACCGTGTCGCATTCGAAGAGCGAAAACAACAAGTTGGAGAAACATTCGACCAATTTTACGTTTGCATCAAGAAACTAGCTGATGAAGCAGACTTGTGCAAGAACTGTATAGAACAACGTTTAAATACGAAGATCATGTCTGGTTTAAGAAACCAAGGCATTCGTCAAAAGCTACTAGCAATAACACCGTTTCCAAATCTAAAAGATACGATTGAAATGTGTAGAAGTCAAGAAGCCGCCGAAAAGGACTCAGAAGCTTTCTCTACAACAATTCAAGTCGACAAGATATCAAACTACAATAAAAGAAGAAGCGAGTCATACCGAATGGATAATGAAACACAACGACAAAAATGTTATCGTTGTGGAAAAGACAGACATCCTACCGGAAAAATTTGCCCTGCAATGAAGAGTACATGTAACAGTTGTAAGAAAACTGGACATTGGGAAACAGTTTGCAGAACTAAGAAGAAAACAGTCGAAAAAGACGATTATAAGTACTTCAAAAATAACGAAACTAAAAATATCAAAGCACTACAAATTTCAGATGTAAAATCGTCAAGAGACAGAAAAACTCCAAGAATTCAAGTCATATGTAGTTCACATAAATCAAGAAATTGCAAGATGACAGCTGTACCTGATACAGGAGCTGAAATATCTATAAGTGGAACTGACATATTAACTAAACTAAAAATCAAGAGAAAAGATATTATTCCAATGGAAGGTGAAAAATTAACTGCTGCAAAAGGTACAACCATCAAGAACTACGGAAAAATAAAAGCTAAAGTGAAATTAAATGAAAAGGAAACTGAAGAAGAAATTGTGATATGCGAAAATCAAAATGATTTAATTTTGTCATGGATTGCATGTCAAAATCTCGGTATCATATCTAATAAATTTCCTGAACAAATAAAAATCAAATTTGCCAGAATAACTCCAAAAAATGAAGAGATCAAGAGACTTAAAGAAGAAATGCTTGATAAATATTCTGACGTCTTTGCAGACGAAACTAATTTGAAAACGATGGATGGACCACCTATGAAGATACACTTGTCAGAAGATATAACTCCTTATTCATTGAATACCACCCGACAAATTCCATATGCATGGAGGGACGAAGTCAAGAGTACATTAGACAGCATGGTGGAAAATGGAATAATCGAGCACTTAGAAGATCAACCTTCAAGCTGGTGTCATCCCATGGTCACAGTACCGAAACCAAAAGGAGGAGTTAGAATCTGCATCGACTTGAAGAAATTAAATCAATACGTCAAGAGACCTGTCTATCCTATGAACAATCCTAGACAAGCTATCAGCAACATCAAGACTGGATCAAAATATTTCTCTACTTTTGATGCCACTCATGGATATCGGCAGATACCTCTTGAAGAATCACCACAGGAGTTGACAACCTTCATAACCCCTTATGGTAGGTACAAATATCTTCGAGCTCCAATGGGACTAACATCGACTGGCGATGAATACAGTCGAAGAGGCGATGACGCAATCAAAGGATTGAAAAATATAGAAAAGGTCGTCGATGACACCATCATTTACGATGAAGATTTTGATACTCACTTGCAAAATGTGACAGACTTCCTCGACCGATGCAGAAAACACAAAATAACTCTAAATAAAAAGAAATTTCATTTTGCCGAAGCTGAAGTAAAATACGTTAGATATATTGTGAATGAAGAAGGTATTGCAGCAGATCCCCAGAAGATGGAAGCGATATCAGAATTTCCAATCCCTACAAATTTAACCGACCTGAGATCGTTTATGGGACTGGCTAACCAACTGGGACAGTTCTCATCACAACTTAGTCAAAAGATGGAGCCATTAAGGAGTTTACTATCTAAGAAAAATGTATTCCAATGGTTACCACAACACACTTCTGCATTCAACGACATCAAAAAGGAATTATGTAGATCACCGATACTGAAGAATTTTGATCCAGAGAAACCAACATGTTTGCAAACAGATGCATCAAAATTAAATGGACTTGGATACATATTACTTCAACAACATGGTGAAAATTGGCATCCCATTCAGTGTGGATCACGATTTATTACAGAAACTGAACGCCGTTATGCAATCGTGGAACTTGAACTACTGGCAGTCGCATGGGCGATGCAGAAATGTAGGATTCACCTAATTGGATTGAACCATTTTATTCTAAAGACTAATCATCGATCACTACTATCAATATTGGATAAGAAAGGAATAGACGATTTGAACAATTCAAGACTTCAAAGATTAAAGGAAAAGTTATGTTTGTTCAACTTTACTACTGAATGGATTCAAGGAAAACGTCACAATATTCCCGATGCACTCTCTCGAGCTCCAGTCACAATTCCTAAAGAGGAAGAAGACACTTTGAAGATAAATGTCATTGAGAGATGTAATAACATGTTAAATTTTGAAAATGAAAATAACTCAAGGAGAGACCCAATAATTGAAAATATTAAATCTATCGCAAAAAAGGACGAAGAATACACTACTCTGAAGGAGATAACAACAAAACGATTTCCAAATGACATTTCAAAAGTTCCTCACCCAATAAAAAGTTATTGGAAGATTAGGAACGATATATCACTGGAAGATGGTGTACTACTATTCGGATCAAGAAACATTGTTCCTAAAGAAGCAAGAAAGGAAGTATTCATCAAATTACATTCATCTCATCAAGGTATTGAAAAAACCAAGAGGAGAGCACGTCAAAAGAGAATTTCAACAATTCCTTAAAAAGTTTGGAATTAACCACGTCACTTCTACACCTTATTATGCTCAATCAAATGGTCATGCAGAAGCAGCCGTAAAAGCTATGGAAAATTTGATCACCAAGACAACCATAAATGAAAACATCGAATCAGAAGAATTCCTTATCGCTTTATTAGAGTACCGGAATACACCAAGATATGGAAATTTATCCCCAGCACAGGTTGTATACGGACAACCACTCCGATCAAATGTACCTGCTCACCATAAAAGCTTTGACAGAAATTGGTCCACACAAGAGAAAATCTACAATGGGAAAATGAGCGACATCCAAAGGAAAAAAGAGGAAAATTATAACAAAACAGCTAAACCATTACGACAACTGAATATTAATGATAAAGTTTGGTTACAAAATCCCATCAACAAAAAGTGGGAGAATATTGGAGAGATAGTTGGAAAGGGAAGATATAGAGATTATCTGATCAAATTAGCAAGTGGTAAATTATATTGTAGGAATCGTAAATATATAAAACCTGTACTTGGGAATATTGAGGACTGAAACTGATAAAATAAAACGATTCCAAATACTGGAAAGATTACAAAGGAAATTTAGATTTCTTTCTTTAAAGGAAGGAGTTGTGATATTATGTGAATTTTATATAAGTTAGTATTAAACAATAATAATATATTAATTCGGAACATATCGTTTGTATTGTGGATACGAGATTGCTCCATATAAGATGTCTTTTCAGTTAAGAATTTATGTTATTTTTTGTTCATCTGAAGAATATATTAATAAGGATTGACTCGGGAACTTATTAACATCAAACACATAGTATTAAATATATGGTGTTAAAGGGTATATCAGAGTTAATAATGAGGTAAGATTTGCATGACGAAAAATTGTTCACAATCTGGTTAAAGGGAAAAAGAATATCGTAAGTAGGACTCAAGTAAATCGAGAAAATTATAACCATTTAACACTTTTATCAATGAGAGTGTCACCGAAAATTTTCACCATCCCTAAAGGTCGCCCACACGGTTGTTCGAGGTGAATGAAGTGTCATCCCTGCTGTCCAGTGAGGGTTAGTACTGCACCAGTAATAACAATTATAATTAAGAGTGTTTACTCCACCGTAGATATGGAAATGTACTTCTTCGGAAAACATAAAGATGTTGAACCCAAATGTTTGATTACCCTCCGAATGGAAAATATTTTCTAACATTTCCTCAACAAGTGTTGTTCAAGCTAAAAAAAAATAGTTGTTTGCGTTGAGTTTTTGGACAGTTAGATACCTATAAAATAAATAATATTCTAAAGTCTTGGAATTGCGTTAAAGACAACTGGATTCAAATTGAACAAATATTAAAGAAGTTATGACAGTATATAATTAGAGCACTACGATGACATGCACTGGACTTACTATTACTGGATTCTACGCAATGAATCATCTAGTCTTATCTAATTCACTTTTTTCCTAATGTAAATCTTTTGGATACCTCTCTAGAAAATATATTTTGTTCCATTTTACATTGTATGGTATATTGCAAATGCATAATGAGAACAGCATTTCTAAATAAAAAAAGATCCAAATATTGTGCAGACACTGTTTCCAAGATGACATTAATAGAATTTTATTAAGCTTATGGTTTGTTTTGCATGCAGCGATTGTTGCGATCATCGCTCAGTGACCATCTCCCAGTATTAATCTCTGAGCACTAGTTCAATGCTATTCCTATGGAGCTGTTTTACAACGAGCGATTATAGCCGATCTATAATTCAACGTATTCCTATTGCTGGGCGATCTTTGCAATAATCGCTGCATGCAAAACGTACCTTCAAGAAAGCATGAGTTTCATCTCCATGGAGTTTCAAGGTTACACCCCCAAGCCAAAGACTATTAATCAAATTCTATAATGAAGTCATATCTCCGGTACTATAAATCCATCAAAGTCTCGCACTAATGACAGACTTCCTAACACAGAAAATTAATTAAAGATTTATCACATCCTAATGAAAGCAGCTATTGCTATGATATACACTTGCATTAAGTTTAATGGTTTTTAAAGTGAGAGAATTATATACATATTATAAATTAACGCCAGTGAATTTAGATATATAAATCAGGAAATAAATTAGTGGATTATAATTATTAATAATTAATTATAGAAATGACGCTCACAGAAACTTACAATGGAATATATGTTAAATATTTTAATTAGTACATATGACAATAATTATTATTATACAAGGCTGGTAATTGTATTAAGATGTTAGTTAAAATGGAATAAATGTGTTATAAAATAAATGATATTATACACTTGTATTTTAACGCCATTATATGTATAATATATATACAAATTATACATCACATATAATAATTAAATTTGTAACTTACATTTTTAAAGAACACTTGCACCCCAATTTGAAAATTCTATTAAACTGTACAATATCACATTATATTGAACACAATAAATAAACAAAAACAACGTTTAATAAAACTGTCACTATAAATAATTTATAGGCATGGAAACTTTGAAAGATCTACTTCATTTTTATATTCTTTTGATATCGATTATATGAAATATGACACCTGATATTGCAATTTAAAAGAGGATTGATTGCTCACGTGTTTCGAAAATTGTTTTTCCGACATAACTGTTTTCTGACATATTTGTTATTTGACATAATAATTTATTGTTTTTTGACATAATTTTTTCTTTGACATATTTTTTTTCATGATGATTTTGACGTAAATTATTGTTTTATGAATTTTTTTTTTTTTTTTTTAATAATTTTTTTTGACATATTGCACACTTCTATCTACAGTAAAATATTGATTCTTCAATCTTTTAAATGAGAAATAACATCTTTTTTTTTCATTCTTCAAATTAGTAAACAATAAAGAAACTTTTTATGATGAAATAACAAAACCAGATATATTTAATTTCAATGAAATATTAAATTACACAACTTTCATAACTAATATTGAATATCAATTATAAATGGGATGACTATATATATCTGATGCTATATAATATCCATTGTATCGTAATAAATACACAATTCAATAGAAAGGACTTAATTCAAGCAAGGAATACATGACGATGAAAAGTTCATCCAAGCACAATAATATAAATATAGTATGTATTATTATTATTTTAAATAGCAATATAACTTTGTTAATCGAATAGATTAATCTTGTGATTATAAAATCTATAATTTCATAAAATATAATAGGTATATATTGTATGTTATTGTTCATATATTCCTTCACTTCGATCTCATATACTTTTTTTTATATTATTCACATTTACATTAATGATGTCATTTATCGGGAATACTAAATATAAATATATAAGTTAAATTCCTTATATTGTACTGTCAAAGAGTGGTGTAGGTATCCATGATGATTATTTGACGTTCTTTAATTTCCCATTTCCAAAAAGAAAATTCATTAAATGTAATTAATGCTTGTAGATATTTACACGACGACAATTCTGTAAGATTTGAAAGTGATAGGAAATTAGAAAACTGTGATTTCAGAAATATAGACATGCGGAGACTATTCTTTTAGGGCCCGGTCACAAGACTGTTTTTGCACAGCGTTTTCACGGCGTTTTTAACTCTGAGATAATTATTGTTTGAACCCATTTCATATTAATCCATGTTACACGACGCTTTTGGAGCATTCAAAACGCTCCAAAAACGTTCGTGTGACCGGGCCCTTACAGTACAAGCTGATCATTATCGTTGTATATAACAAATATATAATTATTAACATGCATGTTACAGTGACAGGAGATACGCTTTTAATAAATAATTAGATGTCAATTATATAAAGGATGACTATGTTAATTTATCTTCAAGAAAGACATACTAGTGACATATGTGCCAGAGAAACACTCTAGCTATTCTATTGTTGATAATTAACGAGTAATATTCTCACCAAGAATAAGATGGGAGAGGAATAGGTATAGGTATGAAGATATCTTATTAGTCATTGAAGATATAGGTATGTGATAAGTATAGGTATGAAGAAATCTTATTAGTCATTGAAGATATAGGTATGTGATAGGTATAGGTATGAAGATATTTTTTAGTAATGAAGAGATTGGTATGGAATAGGTATAGGGTATGGAGATATCTTATTACTCAATACTCATTGAAGAGATAGGAGAGGTATAGGTATGAAGATATCATATTAGTCATTGAAGATATAGGTATGGAATAGGTATAGGTACTAAAATATCTTATTACTCATTGCAGAGATAGAAAGTAAAATGTATATGATAATGTTGATGTAAAATAGAATTTCTTCGTAAACACAGCAAATTGTTTATCCTTCAGATCGAATTGTTTTATTTGGTATTACAATTTAATAGTGAATAATTGTATCCAACTGCTAAACAGTCATAATTATATACTCCTGATGGTCGGTTTCTTGCCTCCACTTAGCTCTATCGTTGAATAATCATTGCCTTTTATCTCCTCTTTGATGTTTAAATTTATGTCTTAGGTTTCTGTCTAATTTGCTTTTCAATTAAACCCAAAAATAAGATAAAAGGACAAGTTGAAGCCCTGAAAAAATTCATACATTACATTCTCACCTTAAACGATCCAGAGTCTAAAGTCTAGAGTCTAAAGTCTAGAGTCTAGAGTCTAAAGTCTAGAGACTAGGGTCAAGTAATTCATAAGACATTATTGATGGATACTTGAAAATTATTGCCTTTCTCATAAAATGAGACACATAATGATGGTGTAAAATATCATTGTATTTGATTAAATAGTTGTAAAGATTCATTTTGACTGCAACTGACAAAATTTAGAATCAACAAGCTGTGAAATAATCTGACGTGGCCCAAACTACGTGTCATCAGGCAATAGCTACTTTCACCAGTTCTTGCTCAAAAAACGCTATCTCACTGATAAGAATTCGAAAAGTAGTCATTTTAACTGCTTGGTAGATCTAGTAAATTCAATGTGCGTTGTAGTTCCAGTTAACCATTTAATAAAGGATTATTTATTAACAATAATGACAGAGAAAATTGTTATAGCTACCTCTATGTGATACAAAAAAATAATTAAGAACCATAAATGTAAGAAAAGTAATAATATACAAAAATATAGAAACAACAGTCAATTTTAACTGACTTGCAGCAATTAGTTTCAAATATACACATCATTTGAATTACATCCAAGTTATACGATAAGAAAATTTCTAATTATTAGTATATCAATTTATAACATAGAATAGACTCTTAGAATCACACTTTTCTAATTCTCGGGTGAAACAGAACAAACAGTTTTCGTTTACTCCCACTCTACATATAAACCCTATCTAATAAACGCTCAAATTTTGAGTAAATAACTTCAAAGCCAGCAGCAACTTTCATAAAAGAGGAATGCTTTTGATCGAATTACCTGTGCAATCCACTTGGGAAGCTCTGAGGCACGACAAAAAAATACAATACAGAATGTTTATTTATTGCAAAAAATATTATTCAATTTCTTTCATGTTTATTTTAAATAGAAATTTATGTTTATAACATGATTCTAATTTGCATAAAGCGAAGAATATGAATAGTCTATAAATGTTTGCATAGAGTGAGTAGATAATTCTAATTATAACTTCTTCAGCTTATATACAACTTACTAATCCATAGAATTGGTTAAACATCATTTGCCTCAATTCGACGTCAGTTCATTGAAATCTGCATCATGAATTTAATTAAGATGTAGGAGATACTTTTATTTCATATATATAATATAAATTCATACATTCGATATAAACCACCTTGAAACATTATTAGATCATTTTGAAATATATACAGGTAGGGGTTGGACAAAAAAAAAGAGGAAGCATCTTCCATGTAATCCAGATCTGTGTAGAACCAAACGAGCATTTTTTGTGAAAACTTGGTTTGCGTAGGTTGATTTTAGAAGTCGTGGTCTTGTGATTTGCTGTACCAATTTGATTTAGAGTTCGAGTTATAGGGTTTCTCTCTGACAACTTTGAAATCCTGTCATATCTGTGCTGTGCTTAGTATGTTTTTTATTCTCTTTTAAAGAAAGTCATTCATTTCTGTTATAACAGAAAGAATTTTGCTTCTAGGAAAGTCAAACGGGTCTGAATTTATATAAAGTTATAACCCTAAAAGAACAGCGATTATAAATTTATACCAAGCTTTGATTTAGTATATTATATTCAAAGATTAAAATGCCCAAATGTTATGTGCTTCAATTTCTATATAATACTAATAGTAAATTGAAATTCGTATAAGAGTGGCTGTGGATGGGATAATATGAGAATTTGGCCAAAAGTACAGTAGCACTCCTCCATAGTGAGAGTAGAGACCTGAGCAAGTAAGCAGCCTGAATTTTCTTTAGTCTGCCATTAAATGGCAATTAATATTCTTAAACTGATGAACATGCATAACAGTCTAAAGAACAATTGTTCAATATACAGTATACAGGCTACTTCCTTACTAAGGACTCTACAGTCTACATTCACTCATTAAAGAGAAGTTGTGCAAGAAAAGTAAACATAAAGATACAAATAATAATGAGAACCCCATACATAATTTAGTTATTGATCTGGTTTATCAAAAAAGTTTCGATATCACAGATCCCTTCATTTTTTTGAGTTTATGGAAATGTTCAAAACCAAACGTTTTCCTTCAAAAAAGTCGACACATTCAAACTTGGGCAAGGGATGATTACCTAATTCTAAGATATCAAGGTATTATTTTAAATGGAAATTATTTGCCTTACTAAATTCAACTCAAAATTGCAGTTTAATATTCCTCGAAATCAGTTGTTTTTGAGACCCTGCAACAAGAATTATATGAAGTTAAATTTCTCTTTAGAAAACAGGCATCACCTTCCTTCAAGATTTATACCATGTGATACTCTACAAAGAACACAGCTTGTTAGCTGCCATCCTTTGTTGATGATATGTTGATGTAGTTTATATAAAGGAACATGAGATATGAGGTACATAGCATTTCATACTACAAGAAGGCAGGCAGCACAAAACATTTTCTCAGTTCCCTTATTAACTCTAGGGATTGCAACTCGATATTCAATTTGCTTCTTTACATCAAATCTGGAAGGAAAAGCTTCAATGAAATTTGAGACTGTGTTTCTTCCAAAAGGGACCGGATAAAATTCTGTATGGAAACTCGTGAACTCGTGAGAAATATGATCAGAGTATTTCCAGTATTTAAATTTTGTTTTCATGAAATATCCCCGTTAGCAATTTTTCTTGGGACAACATTGGAAGTTTTGGGACAACATTGGAAGTATTGGGACAACATCTGGACAACATTGGCCCGAAAATCATTGCTACCTGGGATCCTCACTACCATTTTCGATAATAAATAATGATTGTATTAAAAAATTGTGCTTTTACAGCACGTGGAAGTTTCACCTATTACAACATCTAAATATTTTATTTCTTCATATTTTTCTCATTTGAATAGTGATAAAATATGAAATTGAATACATGAAATATGAGAATTACTTCAATTTTCGACTTCCGATTGGTAGGTTTAATTCTACTGTAAATAAGCAATTTGTCACTGTCATGAACTTCTCTTATGTTCATCATTGCTCTGATATTTATTGCTCCCCTGATTCTCTTCAATCTTTCACTCCAGTTATTGGTTCTGTGAGGCGAAGAGCTAGGAAGCCATGCTTTCAATTAATAAATATAATTTATTAGAGCATCGGTCTATAGAAATGTGTAAATGATTTATCTCTTTGGAGAGAATATCTAATGAATTATAATTTAGAAAAGCATTTTTCAATTGATTATATTTAATAAAACTATTATAGCTATTATAACCTATTCGTACCGGGATATTTCGATTCCATTCTCACTCAGAAGTAAGTGTGGAAGGGGTCTGTTGTATATTAGGAATTTCCATTCCCGGGTATATTTCCGCCCTAAATTCTCTCAAAATAAGGAATGCAGGAATCTAGAATTCTAGATCATCTACTCTCTCCTCAAGTCAATCCTTAATTCAGCCCTCTAAACTTTCAATATTTGTAGAGTTATTATCATATAAATTAAATAAACCCTGCCTGCAAACAATACCATGCAGTATTGCATATACCATGTGGCACTTACACATTTAAATCATGTGTATACCGTGTATACTTTTTGGAAATGGATACCATATTTATTACATGTGGTTTTACATGGTGATTTGGTACATCACGTGGGGTTAACATATGTTATATGTATGGTAATTGACATGGGATATGATGTGGTTAATTAAAACATGTAAACAAATTCTAATTGATATGTTATTTTTAAAATAAGGTTTTAAAATGGAATAACCACATGTTAATTATGTGTTTTCATAATAGTTAGATTGATTTATTGTGGATAAGACTTATTTATACTGAATTAACACATAATAACCAATAAAACATATTATGTTATTCACGTGCATGCAATATGGAATTGTTTCCACGGCATTTAAACTCTCCTCGTTGCTTCTTAAAATAAAAATAAATTACAATTAATTAAGTATATCATGGTTAAAAATTAACAGGATAATATTAAGTGTATTTGCTATAGAAACTAAGTAATAAATCTCTACATAATTAAAAATAGAAAAGCTTATAATTATATCCACTGTGACAATATGCTTATGATTATAATTCCATTGTATTGCTTTTACTGTTGTATACAGCTAGTAGTTATATTATATATAGGTGTATTTTTTATTGTAATAAATAATAATTTGTTTTGGAATAAATATTAGAATGAATGAATTTTGAATGATAATTAATTGAATTATATACTTATTTATTATATAAATATATCAAAATTATGGTTGACGTAGCTACTTAAGTGTCACGTTTTTGAGATAAAGAAATAAGAAAAAACTTATTCGCAATTGTAGTTTGTGTAGTGCATTGCACCATGCAGATTGTAGAGGAATGTACTGAAATAAAAATGCATTATTGGTAAATAAACTATAATTGACTGCATGAACTATATTGTTACTTATCTCTCGACCTGTTATATATATATCTATTTTTTACACACATTTTTAATTTTTTTTTAATAGGCAGTGTGAATCAGAGCGTTAATAAAAGGTAGGTACATAATTATATATAGATGGATTTCTTGACATAATTTCATATAAATTACCTATTTATTTTCCGAGTTATTCACGGAATATCTACGACAAAAAGCTGATAATCGATTTAAAAAAAACTATTTTGAGTTACATATATACCCTGAAATAAATAGCTTCTTGCAAACATAGGATAAATGTCGTATGTATTTCCATGTTTATTGCCCCGTATACAGGGTGATAACATTACCATACCCATCATCTCGCATTATTTAACTACAGGTGAATGTGCCTTTCTGGTTAAGTCGACTGTCGGCTGATAGTAAATAATACATACGGAGCTTATGTCGTGACGACTCTTGGTTCTCGTAATCTTTGCGCTACGACAGCAAGCTCTTACAGTCTCCTCAAGGATTCAAATAAAATAAACTTCGGTTTGTGCTGAAGAAGCGTCGAGAAATTACGAGGTGGAATGGTGATAATTTACAAGCGGAGAGTGAGTACGGAAATTCTACTGACAGACGGATATAAGGATTATCAACACGATTGATCTTAATCATTTCGAAAGATTATATTAAAAATAGCAAATATATGGTAGTAAAAGTTAAAAGAATATCTAAATTCATCATATAGGTTATAGGAGATATCCCAAGTAGCAATGATTCTGTGGACAATGTTGTCCCAATATGTGGAAATAGTTAAAGTAAAAGAAAATCGTAGCGAATTTCCTCTTGCACAAGTGCTACCTGATAGATAATGCAGGCAATCTGCTGATTGAGCAATAAATACTCTGGAGATAGGCGCCACTGGACACCATATTGCTCTTTTGATGTGCCAATGGCTACTTATTTCTATTGCTCTCCCATAGTTTGCATTAGTTTATTGTCAAATAATACCACTCTGATATGAAACCACGTCAGAATTACTTTGAAATATTGCAGTGAATTTCAAACCTTTGGGAGATATCACTTTACACAAAAGATAAATAAAATCGTAATTAATTCCTATAGTGATTAGGGGGTAAATTATATCAGAGCCTCCATTATAGCTAGGCTCTGTGAAAGTTTACCATTTCTTGACAAAATTCAGCCAATAGCAGTCACATTGGAGAATTTTTGTAGAGAAATCTTCTTCAGTTCTCTCCAACTTCAAACATACCTGAGGAGGAAAAAAGGCCCGTTTTTCCTGTCAAACGCAGGCAGAAGACGGAATAATTAAATTAGTCCCTTGAAAGAAATAGTCAATGGTTCTAAAAGAGGGAAGAGATGGCTTGAACAGCTTAAAAAACAAGTGAGATGAACCTAATTTTCTGAGCTTGGTGTTAACGTTGTGTCTATTAGTTTTATTCTATATATATTGTGTATAGAGAAAATATATACCTCTTACTAGATTTCTAAGTCTATTAAAATATATGATACAAAATCATCTATGATTCATTTATTAAGATGTTAATAACTCTAGTTTGCAAAATACATACTGCCCGAAAAGTATGTTTTTAATACTTATATAAGGGTTTGATCCTAGATTTAAATCCTGTTTTATTTGCATAATTTTATTTTTTTTAGTTCAATAAAGATAGTGTTCCTAGAGATACTCTCAACCCTTTTACGACCACCGTCCTCTGGGGAGGACATTAGAAAAACATCAGACAATGAATAATGTATTCAATGCAGTCATAGTCTGACAATAAGAAGCGGAAAAATAAATGTAGCCATATGCCACATAAGGTTTTTATATTTTAAACTAATAAAATTCTTTCCAAAGGACGTTAAACTTTATAGAAAATTAAAAAGTTATTTTTTAAACATATTCTTTCAAAATGGTTATCTATCTAACATTGCTCTATGTAAATGTGAATTTTAGCCTAAAACATGCCCTAGGCGTTATAAAAAAGGTAGACAAAAAATTCATTATAAATTTATATTCCATTATGCATTTAATAATTGGTATGCAATGTACAAATAAATTTATTTAAACAGTTGGGTGATTAAAGAATTAGGATTAAAAAACTTAAATCATAAATGAAACTTGTTAAGATTACATCTTTATTTTCTTCAAAGTTTGAGTTCCTACAAAATTTTATAACTGCTAATTTATAATATAAAAGTGAGGAGTTTTAAATCATAATTTATGTAAATTATTCCAGGTTAGCTGAGTAACTGAAAAAAATTCAAAATGAATTCATATATGTATTTTATAAATATTTTAAAAAGTATTCATAATGAATAATAGGGGAAGAGTAGAGAAGATAAGAGGCAAATCCAATAAATCTCGAATATGTAGTAAATTTAATAAAAGACCACAAACAACTATTTCGTCAATATCTGAACCAAATGCAAATTTGTGAAACACTGGCACGTTTTATAGATAATACAATTGAAAATTTTGATGGAAATACATGTTCTTAATTCGTAAGTTTGTGAACATGTTCTGGCATCAGTGAAATATTCAGTTTTATTGTTTTTTCATAAATAATTGGAAATAAATATAAATAATACAAACAAGGGCGGTTTTTGAGATTTGGAATCTGCCTCTAAAATTAATAAAGAGTATATGAATATTACGTCAATACCAACGATAATAAACTATTGTTTTAAACCTTTATAGATATATATATATGTATACTGTATATACTAAAACATATATAGAAATAAATATACTATATAACATCACATTTAATTCTTATGTTTAATTACATAGATATGCTCATTCGTATTTTTTAGTGCATTGGAATCCATCGAAATACTAAAGCTGTTTTCTCCAAAGATAATAAACTCTGTACATCTTTATATTGTAGTTTGAATTTGGCTAGTATATTATAAAGTAATCCTCTACTATTATCTTGTAACTAAAAACAAAGATCACTTTCCTATTTCATAATAAATGATGTTGTACTTTGCTAATTTACATACATGTTGATAAGAGCTATAGTAAAGTAGATTATAATTTACATGAGTTAATTGAGTTAATCCTTGAGAAAGAGAATACATAATTAAGAAGACTTATTATAATATTGAAATTCAGATGAAAATTTCAGAATAAACTTTCATGAACCCCTAATCTAATTTTGCCATCAAAATATAAAGTACAAACTTTAGATATTACATTATACTCTTATTGATAAGATTTAAATGAATAATATCGCATTTAATAATTAAGAGAAAGCTCATACCGAAATATAATCCACTTACAAGATGAGAATTATATATTCTGAATAAGTTTTTAGTCCTAAGTTTTTTGTCACAAGTTTTCAAAGGTATGAAGTTTAGTTAGAAATTCTTTAGGTGATGGAATGTTAGCATTAAACTTCTTTACAACAAACCTTTGGGTACAACAACAACAACAACAACAAACCTTTGCATTTGTCTAATTACTAAAGTGTGACTTTGATCATGAAATGCATGAATTAAAGGTGGAGAATATCATCGAATAATAATTATTTAATATACTCTCTATAGTTTATAGACCCTATACCATCAAAGTTGATTGATGATAATATCATCAAACTAAATATGATAATATAGTAACTTGTGGAATTATTTAATTTTATAAATGTATCTTGGCATAAAAGAAAAGGTTGGAAGATTGAACAAATTTCACTTTAGAGTTTAGCCAACAAATTATTCAAAGCACGAAGATTCAAATTCAACGTTTCACAGGAAAATAATATTCCAAACATTCTTGGAGCATGCAGAATTGTTGTAATTATTTTCTCTTCATACCTTCAGATTATATATAATGTTCGGCAGGGATTTATAAACTGTACCAGTTGCATACAAATAACAATGTGATATCCATTGACAAAACCTTCTTTTTGTGATCTCGAGTCAAATGATAGTATATTTCCCCTCTTGTTTGCCCTCCTGTTGGGTAACTGTAAGAGTATATCCACTAACATTTCCTTCGCCAGCAGACTCTGTTGGTATAAATTAGGTTAGATGAGGACACACTGACTTCAATTTGGCTCTGAGATGTTACCAGCTGATTTGGAGGCAGGGAAATTGATAGCAGTGACAGCTATTTCCACTTAGACCATCTGGTTACTTGGGAAATGATCAACAGGACATATTGGTAGATTGAGTTAATGGATTTGATTAGAACAATAGATTAGTATAATAGTGCTTTAACATTATAATATATTAACTAATTATTATAGCTTATATAGATCTTATGCTAATATTATCGAGTTCTTTTGTCTATGAATAATTTTAGTAATGAGGGAAAATACCTATTAGATAAGTAAAGAGGGATAATATATTACAAAGAAAAAGAAGATATACTGTTAGAGAACCAATACAAAAATGTATACAGAACCTTTTGGAAAGCATTTGAGTTTTCATAATCGGATGCTCTTGTTGATTTATATATATGTATAAAATTAGTTATGAGAAAGTGAAGAAATATTTCAAGTTTTGACTGAAATTTGTCCGCCATATCCCAAGCACCAAAAGTTAATGGGGCCCATGTGGGCACTAGGTTGACAAATCTTATTGGTACTGTTTGATACATTATTTTGTTAAAAAGTACATGTTCTGTAACATTAGAGTGTGTCAATATCCATTTTACGAAAATTTGTCGACGGAACGTATTGTCGACGAAACGTCCTGTCGACGAAACGTCCTGTCGACGAAACGTCTTGTCGACGAAATGTCTGTCAACGAAACATCTGTCAACGAAACCACTGTCGACGAAACGTCTGCACACCTGGTGACAGCATGGGCTGTTATGTTGAAACCATCTTGGCCAAAGATGTAGCCGATATGTTAATCAAGTTTCATCCATACGCTATATAGTAATCAGGTTGAGCCAATATGACAATTCAATGGGATAGATTCGCCACATTGAACCTACCTTCTCCAAAAGTAACATTCCATGAGAATGGAAAACCACAAAAACCCCATGTAATTTCAAGGCTACTTTTCAGTCTGCCATCTCTTGCCCACCTAGCCATCTAGTACCCATGTTGGCACCATGTGTCATGGTTGCTTGGGATGAATAGATCTAGGTATCTAGATTTCAATTTCACAGTTTGTATCCTGGATGTAGATTGTAGCTTGAAGAGATTCCTGTTTAGTTTTCCATCAATCGGTATTTTAATGAAATGTATGCCTGTATCTAGTAAGGGAAATCTTGTTCACGAGTAGTTTGCACATAGTAATTTTAGATAGAATGTAACAAATTTGGTCCCCTTTTTTATGAGACATCCTGTATTTGGTTCTTACATCATGCGAGTGTATCTATTCATCCTAATGAACAAGACTTCTTTTGAGATCTCCTCTGAATGAATTAATATACACTATAGTGGTAATACATTTGTGTGTTTAAGTGGCAGGAATGCAATGATCTTAATTCACTCTGGAATTCATGAATAATACATATTTTCAGAATAGATTACACATCAAACTACCATTCCAAATGAGACTTCAATGAATTGTTAGAAACAAAGTAATGCCATTCCATGAATATTCGTGCACGACAATGTCATCCTCAGAGAAAACAGTGCATTGGATTATCTGCAAAGGAACACAAACGACTCTTCATTTATTATCTCGTCATTTTTATCGTATTTGCAGAATTCAGAATTGTTGCGTATCTGGGGAGAGAGTGCATGGCTAGGAGATGCAGCTAATGAAAATGAATGTGGAAAATGCAGAACTGATGAATGCGTGAATGATTAAGAAACATTTTGAATGTGAAGTAATAGTACACTGAGAGAAATGAGAGAATATTTCAAAAAAAATTAGTTTGCTTTGATATATTATCTCTGGGAATAACTTCCATTTGGAAATTTCTACTCTCCTTGGATATCTTTTTTTTTTGCATTTTTCCTTACCAAAAAGTGAAAACCAATTCATTGTAATGCGGTTTATTGCTATAAAAAACATCATCAGCTCAAAGCAGTTATGCCGATTAATATAATATTTATTCATACCAATAATGACGTATTTTGAGAGTATCTATATATGTAAAGTGTAGCTGAAAAACATAAATTTCTTGATATTAACCCTAGAAGTAACATGGAGGGGGTCATGATGACCCCCTAGAGCATTTCAAAGAAGCGCTAATGGAGCTATAGATTATCAGAATAAAGCAAAAAAAATATTAAATAAAAATGCGTTTTTATGTAATCCACATGGTTATAAAATAAAAAAAGTTATCAGGTACTAAATAGACATGAATTACGTGAAAAATACCGGCTTCTTGCTCACAGTATAGTTTGAATATTTAGAACGAAAATGTGGCGAGATACCGAAACTCACGAATATCAAGCTATAGTTATAAATATAAATGTTGAAATGAAAGTGATTTAATGGATACAATATATATCTCAAGGTATGTAAACAGGTACTAGGACAGAATGTCTACGGACAAAATACCTACGGACAAAATGCCTACAGACAAAATGCCTAACGGACAGAATGCCTAACGGACAAAATGCCTAAAATACAAAATATATGAATAAAGAAAATGGAAATTGTAAAATAATGACGTAAAAGGATGTTGCAAAGTGAATGGAAGAATTAACTCCATATTTAAATAAAAGGGCAGAATAGAAAACATGAAGTGATATCTGTAATGGATTGATTATTAGTAAATAAAGAACAGAATACATTATATTGTAATATAACTTATCATAATTGAACATCAAATAATATTTTTTTAAATTTATGTAAAACATAAGAAAAAAAATGTATACTACGTCCCAGTTACATCCCATAAAGAATACTGAATTTTTTCCATCGGAACTTCTAATACTATAAAGGTAGTTGAATAAAACAAATATTGGTGGCATTTTTTATAAGCAGAGTAGTTAAATGCATGTCAGTACTAACTTATATAAACATTGTAATTACTTAACTTGCTTTAGAATATCAAAAGCAACTATATACATCACTTTAGAATCATAGGTTGAAGATGATTATAGCTATCTAAAAGAATAAACAATATTAAAAATGGCAAGATTTGGGAAGATTATTTTTTAGAGCAATTTGATAAATAGAGCAAACACTTTAGTGATAAATCACAAACACAGTGAGATGAAATAAGAGAGTGCTGACACTAAACATGCTGAGTTAGAAATGTTCATATTCAATGTGAGAGTGATTTAGTAAACTATCTCTGACACAAAACTCTTTGTTTCCACTTGGTCTAACTTATTTTAAATTTTGTCCACAATTTCAATATTTGAAATAAATATAAATGCATTTTAGGCATTTTGTCTGTTAGGCATTTTGTCCGTTAGGCATTTTGTCCGTTAGGCATTTTGTCCGTAGGCATTCTGTCCATAGGCATTCTGTCCGCGCACGATGTAAACATAACCTATATATTAAAATAGAATGGCAGGGAGTCAAGTTAAAAGCACTTTATCAGTCTATTAACGGATGTGACATTTCACTCAGTTCTGCAACTCATGAGTTGAATTAGTAACATTGAGATGTCAAACACTAAAGAGTTTGACATGTGTTTTATTAGCACATCCTTTTTAAATTACTATATATCTTTCATGTCATTCCTTTAAATTTACCAGCCTTTCTTGACTTTGTTAAATACCAAATATTTACGTATCGACGTAAATCAAGTAAATAAGGAAATTAATGTTACTGGGGTGACATGTGGCAACGTTGAAATTAGGTTAGCCTCTAAGCACACATCAGTCCACATTTTCATGGAGAACACACACATGCGCGAGCTGTGATTGGGTCACACTCCACTCAATCAAAGTTCTGCTCTCTCAGTTGCCAATGTTTTATATACCTATGTATTTATTTCTACTTATATGTTTAATATTTTACTTGAAATTTGGTACACAATACTTTAGTACATATATATACTGAAAACGTCTAAAAATGTGGTACCGTAAGTTCATAAACAAGACATGTGTTTTTTAAACACATAGTCATACCATCCCTAACATTCTGATAGTCAAACTCATTAGGCTCTATCAGTAGACTAAAAAAACTATATGTATTAGATTGGTCAGTTTTGTTGTAATTGTATTCAAATCATGCAGTTATACAAGGTAATCAAAAAGAAGCAATAAATAATTTAAAAAAAAATATACATATAAATACCCCCTTATGAATGTGAAGAAGATGAGTTTTAAATTCTCATTTATACAATATTCCATTTAATGTGATTATTGAGATAATCGATATTGATTATTATATTCCTCAGCATTGTGATTTCATTTTAATCCAAATTTATGAAAAAATAGACAAATAATGGATGCATATAACTTTATAAGTATACCGTCTTTTCAAAGGTAATAATGATGCAGGTTTAAACAGCTAAATATTAGCACTATATTTTACCACTGTAATATTTCATATATTTAAATGAAAATATTAAGCAATAAAATTATTTTTCGATTGCTAATCAAATTATATTTGTCCCCAATAACTCAATTTTACATTTTTGTACATTTTGTACATTTAAATTAATAAAATTCGGCTTTACATGATAAAAAAACACACCTTTATATATTATGAGTGTGAATAAACATATATTCAATCAGTTTTTTCTTGTTTCTATCAAAAGTGCAAATCACGCTCAGTTTATTGGCAGAGGTTTTTGTCAGAGACGTTAAAGCGGCCATTGGTGCAGTAAATAAATTTTCTCTGGTGACACAATGTGTCGTTTCTGTCGTCTCTCCAATATGGATTGTGTCAATATTTTGAATGGGGCCACAGGAAAAGCTATAATTTGACTATTTATTCACTGAGGAGGACAGGCTTATGGATTTACTTTCTGGGACTTGGGTTTCAAGCGGCTCAGAAATGCAGGAGAGTTAATAGTATCTAAATAATATGCACTGGCGAGGAATGGTCTATGGAAGGATAAAAATGCAATGAATTGCTTCTCAGTCTTTCAAGTTTATGCCTTTTGTTATATCAAGGGAAATTATTTCAGTAGAGTATTTGCATGTTTCCTTTATAATGGAAATCATTGTTAAGAATATTGGTAAAAATGTAAAACCATCTAATGTTCAAATGAATAAATAGTAAGCATTATTACTGTAATGGAATTTCTCTTCAAATCGTATTTTAAGATAAGAGTTATTCATTTATTTATTCATTAAGAAATTCAGTATATATGCAGTTGACTTAAAATGACATGGCAAATATACTGAATTACTGTAGCCCTTAATTCCAGGTAGCTAAACTGGGCTACTATTGGGCCATTATAAGAATTTTAGTCATTCGAGAAATACGTTCTGTGTTTGTGATATCTGTGGAAAATATACATTAATTTCATTACATTTTTATAATTTATTGTTGATTATTCGGTAGTTAAGATTAATTGTTTTTGAGTTTTAATACTTAAGGATACAACTCTCTCAATTATATTTTCTAATTACCTAATATTTACAGTTACTATACTTCACTCTTAGATTTAGCAAATAATTTTTTCCTACATGTTCCAATTTAATCAAATAAATCTACAGAATGGAACTTTTATATTAACAAATAAGGTATAATTTTACACTTTACTTGTAAATCATTTTTTAATCGTCAGAATTTTAAAGATAAATTATTTAATGTTTTGTTTTTAAAAAAGATAGTTTTCGTTAATATTTGCAATTGAAATATAATATAATACCCATTTACCACTTACATCACCTCTTTAGTCTCATCCCTATATGCTATTGTATTTGTGGTCAGGAGTCAGGACGGGCAAACTACATGGACAGAGGTTACCTTTCCTCTCAGCGAATCAAAGTAGAGCAAGCGTTTTTCCAAGTATCGTGGTAAATGCCTTCACCCATACTCATTAAGCTCTTCATAGATAACTGACTATCAAATGAAAATCTGTAAAATAGAGCAGCTTTTATTGAAAGATGGGAAATTTCGATAGATTGAAGTTTTTCTAAGACTGGCTTCTGTAGTCAATTTCGACGTGAGTTTCGAAACATCATATCCTGCGTGTTCTTAATTTGCTACACTATGTTCTTAAACATGAGTATTCTTGATTTGTTACACTTAAGTAATTACACTATTTCTACGGCCTCGTCAAGGTTTATCAGAGGTGAATTAGTTTTCTTGAACTTTAAAAAAAATTCAGACAGTCGAATAACTCAATATCAACTTCTTTGTAATGGATGAATCAGTCTCTCCAGCCTTCTTTGTGGAGCTTGATCACTATATTTCGATATACAGCCATGAAACAAAGTAAGAACTTCAAATTCAGATGACTGAAAGAAGAAGATTATCACACTATAAAAAAAAACGATTTTCAGTTTTGAATGAATAATTTGATACGCAAAAATGTTTGCTGTACTTCTGAATCATCCTGTACTGTAAATAGATTAGTCTACCATTTATTTGGTCTGACATTTCTGTTAAGAGAGTAACAAATGGATGACATTTCTCATCTTTTGTGAGGGTGACAGTTTGTTTCTCCTCTGTTCTAATCACTCTCATCAATAGTCTTCAGGGGACACACTCTCCCATATAGCAAGGATATTTAGCTAAAGATTTACCGTAGAGAAAAACACCATATATTATTTATGGTATCTTTATGAGCTTTACTAATGGATTTCTATATTCAACCTATAATATCAGTTTATTTAACTTATTTAATTTGTAAAGTCTAGAATGATGAAAGTAAAATATAAATAATGATAACGACTGAATTCCAATTGAAATGAATACATTCATCTTTTTAAATATATACACCAGCAACAGTAAGATATTTTCTAAATATATTAATGAATTCTGTCGTAATGTATTTAAGTGAATTATTTCAAAATAATACTGCCAACTTAATCATTTATTATACACGAGTATAGATAATGTATGTATACTGAATTATTAATGAATTCAGAAGAAGAAGAGTTGTCTATCTTGTCGTAGAGTTTTTACTTTCCAATTCATTATTGAACTGTAAATGATAAATAATATAGGATGTTAAATGATCAGTTGGTGGATTGATAGGTTATGATGATTATCTTGAAACAGTGTGATTAATTATGAAGATCCCTATTATGTATTTATAGATGTAATAATTATTATCATTTCTAGTATATAGATACATAGAAGATAAAAATTCGTATCTATATTATAGAGTTGTTAACAATTCTGTGACCCATGCACCTTAATGCGTAACTTTTAAAATTAGTAATATGGTCACTTACAAACTCAAGCTTGTCTGAAATTACTGCCATGAATTAATTTAACATATTATAGAGCATTTTATTTATTTTTAATATGTAAACAGTGTTTCTCTATTCATAGAGCCATCCAATTTTACTTTTTTGCATTTAAATCGTAGATGACAATTTTTATGTAGAAATATAGATCGTAATAAATTATTGTATGCTAAGTATATATCCCAACCAAAAATATGAACGGGAATCAACTGACCAGGGACCAATTGACCGGGTATCGAATGGTACGAGGATCAAATGACCAGGGATTAAATGTCCACAGATATTTTGACTTGGAATCAATTGACCGGCCACTATTTTTACTGTACTTTTTCGATCTATTTGAAAGAAAATTAATTATGTCACCTAATATTAGCTGAAACGCAGTTGTACGATATCTTACACCGCAAATACAAATGCACCATAGTTAGTAAATTATAAAAAATGGAATCCCAGCCATAAAGGCTATTTGCCCGTTTAAGTATTAAAATGTTGATTCCAATCATAGTATTTTCCCTGAATCAATTGCATGATTCTTTGATCACATAAAGTATATGCATTATGCAATCCATTGAACGCACTTCCATTATTTTAACAGAAACTGAGTGATAGAAGTGTATGCTAATGATGACGATTCATATCATTTGTGACTTCAAATGTTGCCCTCAAACTGTATCTTCTAATTATCTAAATAGCAGACCGGTGTTGCTTTTACTGAATTACAGTATAGCGTGCTTAGGTTCCTTAGGATGACATGCGAGTATTCAAATGTCCTCTAAGCTCATACATCCTTTATTTTATAAATTATAGCATAACCTACATACATGCATATGGATTTATGTCTATAAATAGTGTATAAACCTCGACTGATTTATGTTTTTATATCATCCTGAATAAAATTAAGTACATTTTTCTTGCTTGAAATTTTGCACAAGTAAAATTATTGTAATTTGAAAATAATCTGAGAGGGAGAGTTTAAGTTATATTATAATTTCCATGGAATAGCAAATGCAGATATCTTTTTTGAATGATGAGATGATTTAATTGAAGAAAAATCTTGTGAATGATGTTCGCAAAGTAGAAAATAGAAAACGAATACTCGCTTGGATTAAAAAGAAACAAACCTTTTTAATATAGAATTCATAGACAGTAGCTACAGATATGCATAGATCGATATTTGAATGTAATATGTACTTAAAATATCCCTTTTTTCTAGTGATTTTTTCTTTAAGATGATGTGTTTGTTGGAGGAAAACTCGTCGTTGAGGGTCAATCATTTATTCCAACGATGTAAACATCATTCTGTAATAGAATGAGAATGTTACAAAAACTAATAAACAAATAGGTACAAACGAAATAATAACAATATGTAGAAATGAAGTGACCAAGTGAGGTCACTAGGTACCTATTTAACTAAATAATGATATACAACGTACCTCCACTTTAACATAATACTAGCTTAAACTTGAATACTTGATAGTTAAGCTGAAACATAAATAAAACAATAGTTACCTCTTATAATTAGTTTAAACAACAATAAACAAAGCAGTAACACAGTTCTTGTAAGATATAATCGCATACTGAGTAGGCAACTATAAATTCTAGTACTATTGTGGCATAGAGGATCTAATCCCACATCTTTATAGTATCTAATCCTACATTTGTTTTACAGTTGCGCTAAATAAGTTATTAATTGCTGGAATACAACGAGTATATACCAGCATAATTGGACTTAAAACTATGTACTGTTTTCTTTAAGACAGTTGGTATTCCTAGTATGATATCAATAACATTATGACCAATACAATAAATGATATTTTATTATTGATTCTTTTGGTCTGCGTTGACATGAAGTCAATAAATATATTTGAAAATAGTTTCAGATTTAAATACTCTGTTAACTATAAATTAATTAATTGATGTTTTCACTTTTCAAAATAAAATATGATTCGTTACATTCATTTAAAAGATATGTTTTCTCACTTTTAGACGAGAAAGAAATGTCAAATGAATTAAATATTGTTTACAAATTCTCATTCCTATATGACTCTTTCTTAGAATTAAATTTCGAACAAACAATACTAAAACACTCCGAAGAAACCATTCAGAATTGTTCTGTGACGAAATAGAATTCTCCCCCTTCATATTGTCCTCTCCCCTATTGATGCATATACGCCAGCTCTCTATTTATCAACTGCATTCAAATATCTATTATGTTTTCTATGTGATGTTTTCTCTGTGTAAATATCTAAAATGTTTTCTCTATGTAAATCATTATGATGTTTTCTATGTGATGTTTTTCTGTGTAAATTTCTATTTTGTTTTCTCTATGTAAATCTTTATGATTTTTTCTATATTGTTTTTTGTGTGCATTAATTTCCTAAGGTGCTTGTGGCGTTTGGAACATGTGATGGTTAAACAAATAAAAAAATAACTTTTCACTATTAATTAGTAGTATTGTTATGAACTATAATTTCAATAAGAATAGCTATACCTATATATTTCAATAACTCTTGAAATAACATTGTTTCTTTCTCAAAAGTATCGAATGATGTTAATTGCTTACATCCTCTCTTTTAACCCTTATCCTAAAAGTCCGTTAAAATACCATCGTAAGACATTCTTATTGTATCCGTAGGATTACTATTGAATATAAGGCCTAGGTATATAATGAGCTGTTCGTAGTCGATTCGAAAATAAGCCTAAATCTGACGCTTTCCTGTCTTAGTTTTTTGGTCCTCTGTTAGATTGGCTCGAGACTTTGTGGGGTTAACAACCACAGAGCGCTCTACATTTTACCCTCTTTTCGATTATCCGCAATAAGTCCATATTTGCCAAACTGTGTATTTTTTATATTTATGCCTATAATGAAATTGAACCGGTCATTATCCGCTTTCATTTCCTGTGTAATTGATAGACATTAATTAGATCAGTTACTAAATCATGGAAATAAAGAATAAACAATTAGTTCTGAAGGGATAATTTCACATACATTCCCATTAAAATTTGAAAGTCTAGTGTCAATTCTCAAACCCAAGAAGTGATCGTAACATTTGGTGGCAAGCGCTGAGGATACGAATTTACTTAGAAAAGGTATTTTGTGATCAATACATTATACATTTCGGGTGCCCACGATCCAACCGATAGTACATGGACCTATTGTAAATCTGGCCGATTGTAACACGCTACTAATAAGAATACCCCAGTGATGGAGTGTGTAACCTAACACAACCAGGTGTGACTGAATCACTGTAAGAATGATATAGTGAATCAATGATGCTTGGAAGCAGTTCTACAGTTTCACAGCGGTTGCTGTCTGAAGTGATTCGATTTAACTTTGAAGTGATATTTTGTTCTTATTAATATACTTCGAGTGTCTACGTATGCCCGATAGTACATGGAACTATTGTACATATGCAGATAGTACCCTGTTTCCTCTCGACCACTTTACCATACCAATGGCATGGCCAGTGAGTGAGTTAGTAACCTACCAACACCCAGAGTGAATTGTTTCCCCATGTGATTGATAATTGTACGGAATGAATTCTACAGTTATGAAGTGGGAATTGACTTCTACATTTTCTTCACTGTGATTTGACTATTCAGTCATTGCATGTGCTATCAACAGAAAGTGTTTCGATATTCGACGTCAGAGACAACAGACTCTTTGTTTTCTCCAAGCGCGTCTTTTCAAATGTGTGATTCCCTCTCATCTTGTGACGTCATGACAACACTCTTTTGTTCACGAGCGCGTCACTTTTCGAAAATTGTGACGTCAGTAACAACAGTCTTCGTTTTCTACCGCATCGTTAGTGATTTAATGCACTGAAATCTCCTGGACGAAAATGTGACAATTCTTCGAAATTGTGTTTCGTGAACTCAACTTCACATTTCTGGAAATTCAATTTCACGGCTCTTCAACATCTGTTTATTGAAATCAGTTTCTCGATTTCATTTCTCATCTCAACGTTCATTTACCATCACTCCTTTACTTCATTGCTAGGTAGTCGGGCATTCATCTATATTTTCCCCATTTATGGTTTCCCAATCTACATTGTCTCCATTTATGCATTGGAGTACTCGAGAGTGTTCTGCGTTTCCCACTCTGCTTCGTCGTTTTCCCCAGTCTACACCCTAACTCCAAGAGAGATGTCCCAAATCAGGCTTCATCCCATTGAAAGGCAGACATCTGGCGTCTGTGCTGGTTTTATCACAGGCTTCTTAGAGTGCTATGTTCCCCTCTCCTCGCGGTTGCCGCCCTGTTCAAAACTGTGTGGTTAACAGTTAAGAGTACCACCACCATGAAGAACCACAAGAACCATTGGTACGGGTACCTAATAATGTGAAGTGAACTTCGAAAAAAAAAGTATGAAAATCATTAGGATTAAAGAACAATTTAAATAGGAATTTTATATTAGGTTACTTTAGATGCGCATCATAGATAATTATTTTAATTGAGTATGACATGGCCATTAGTTGAAGTTTTCTTTCTAATCCGATTTTTTTCGATATCTTTAATAGATTACGCGAAATCTAATTACTGATACCGTTATTTCGAAATTGATTGAAATACATATTAACTAACATTTTTATGAATATGATCATTTTATCTTAAATATCTTATTTGATATAGAATATTTTTGAGAATTCATTATACATAATTTCGGTATATTACTCACATTTAATGTATTGTCATCTGTACGTTATTTTGATTTTTTTTTATGTGACTATTTATTTCATATCCATTATTTTATCATGTATTTTATCCTTATTTATTTATTTTCATGTGGTTAATTTAGGAATCTTTTTTGGTAAACATTGACTGATTTTATTTTCTGCATTTTCTAATATCGTATGGAAGTTTATATTTGGGAAAATGATGAATAATCGAATTCAAAGAATGAAAAGGGCTTGTAATTAAATAATTGTTACATATATCGGTTCCAAATTTACCTAAAGTGTAAAGACCGTATGATAACTCTGCGTTAAATTGTAAATAATCAAAATAATTATTGATCGCTTCTTGTTATACCATAGTGGATGTAATTATCCTTGGTAATTATCCTATGGTTTTCCTACGAGTTGACAAGTTAATGCTTAGGATCAAAAAGTCTTAGGTAGGGAAATAACGCATGAGACTTACTGTAAAACGATTTACCAGTCACGTTAATTTTACCACGCCCTGTTTTACCGCGATAATTTGCCCAATAATATAAACAACTCATACTAAAGTAGAATTTGAACATGTGGAAAATTGATGGAAAATTTTAGGTTCCGAAACTATTTATCTGTATAAAATATGTCATGTTTAAATCATAAAATACTATAAAATTTTCAGTTCAAACTGTATGGAAAGAGTTTCTTACAAAATTTGAATGGCACAAAATCGAATAATTAAAATCATGAAACTAATTAAATTATTAGTTGTGAGTTTTCACCTCGCCTACAGATTTGAATCAATTGAAATTATTAATGTGTTGTAATAAATGGGATGAAAGTTTATTGATTACGAAATTTTCATAGTTTCTCAATACGATATTTGATTGATCAATATTCTCTAATAATATTATAAGTAACTGTGTAGTAGAATAGAAATATTTTTATGTAACAATAGTTTAGGAAAAAGAAAATGTATAAAAAAAGTGTAAAATTATGGCACTCAATATTATGTTAATATTTGTACTCCGTTAAAGGGTCCAATGAATATTTAATGTTGACTAGTGAATATTTAATATTATGTAATATTAATCTTAGCAACAGGTTGTTGAATTTTCCGTTATTTGAAACGTTGTGAAAGAAAATATATTGGTTGTTAGGAGAAAAATTTGTGGTAAAAATCCATTGTTAAATTTTTTAGTATGATAATGTTGGTTTATAATTACCATTTGCAAACATGTGATACCACACGTATTGCATCCGGTATTACCATCGCATTATATTTAATGTTGATAAATACTGGTATGGACTTATGAGAATTTAAAATGAAATTGAAATTAGAATATTCTGTTGATAGTGATTTTAGTTCATCATATACCCGAAATATTCCCGTTTTAATAATTTTATAAAAGCCCCAGTTAATATTTTGATGAGCCTTAAATACGGTTGGTATGAATTGCATTTCCAGTACAAGAAAGTTAGACTCGATAATTTGTAATTATTTAAAGAGGAGTCATGTCGTATGGCGGATCTATTTTTACCGCAACTAATAATAATAATGATAATTGAAATAAGTACACTATCCGAATACTGCGGATGTGTCTGCAAGCTGTAGATTCCATTTGAAGTTTGCAAATTGTTCTCAGGAACGGTCCTTTCAATATGGGTGATTATACGATAATTAATCTACGTTAGGAATGGGAATATTTATGTCCCCCAAACATGGTTTGCTTTTGTATATTTATAAATAATGCCGAAGTGATGTACCGAAATAATGGTACACTATCGAGCAAATGGAATATATTGCACATACCTGAATACCGAGCCATTTTATTATCTAATATTTAAAATGAGGACATTTTACATTTTTATCGGGTGAGGGGAATATGTTATGAACTATAATTTCAATAAGAATAGCTATACCTATATATTTCAATAACTCTTGAAATAACATTGTTTCTTTCTCAAAAGTATCGAATGATGTTAATTGCATACATCCTCTCTTTTAACCCTTATCCTAAAAGTCCGTTAAAATACCATTACTAGCATTACTATTGAATATAAGGCCTAGGTATATAATGAGCTGTTTGTAGTCGATTCGAAAATAAGCCTAAATCTGATGCTTTCCTGTCTTAGTTTTTTGGTCCTCTGTTAGATTGGCTCTAGACTTTGTGGAGTTAACAACCACAGAGCGCTCTACATTTTGCCCTCTTTTCGATTGTCCGCAATAAGTCCATATTTGCCAAACTGTGTATTTTTATATTGGTTCATATAATAAAATTGAACCGGTCATTATCCGCTTTCATTTCCTGTGTAATTGATAGACATTAATTAGATCAGTTACTGAATTATGGAAATAAAGAATAAACAATTAGTTCTGAAGGGATAAATTCACATATATTACCATCAAAATTTGAAAGTCTAGTGTCAATTCTCAAACCCAAGAAGCGATCATAACAGTATAATCATATTAAAAAAAAACATCCTAATTCAATAGTAATATGGATTTTATTAATGAATATATTATAATAATACAAACGGTGCCTAAATTATCAAACCAAATCTATGAAATGTTTACCTCATATTATATTATTCTTGAAATAAATTCTTACCGGTGAATATTTCATTCTGTTCTGATCTTAGATCTCGAGATTATAATATAATTATTTGTATGAATTATTTAGAGGTTATATAATGAATCATAAAAACATTTGATGAATTTTTTTTATTTTAACTTCTACATGTTCATTATTATTCATCAGTGCAAATGAAAATAAAGTGTAAAAAACATCTATAAACAACCTATTGATTGTGTTTTTACTCATATTTCTATATAAATATTAAAGAATTACAGCAAGTGATATAAATAGAAATGTCAGTTAAAATAGAAATTATCTCATGCACTTTTTATTTACGTTTTTTGGAACAACTTAGTTTGCTCTGCTTGGGTAGAATGTAATGATATTTGATATTAATTGAATTATAATTGAACATTTCAAGAAATGACAATTTTTTTAACCAATAATTTCACATATTCTTATTGTAATTAGAAAGTACAAATCTATACTATAATAGGAGCCGCGTCCGTCTGTCCGTGTGTCACACTTTTATTGAGAAATACATGTTAAAAGGAGATTAGAGTGGACAATGAAAGATTAGGGTGGGCAATGAAAGATTATGGTGGGCAATGAAAGATTATGGTGGGCAATGAAAGATTATGGTGGGCAATGAAAAATTATGGTGAGCAATGAAAAATTATGGTGGGCAATGAAAGATTATGGTGGGCAATGAAAGATTATGGTGGGCAATGAAAAATTATGGTGAGCAATGAAAAATTATGGTGGGCAATGAAAAATTATGGTGGGCAATGAAAAATTATGGTGGGCAATGAAAAATTATGTTGGGCAATGAAAAATTATGGTGGGCAATGAAAAATTATGGTGGGCAATGAAAAATTATGGTGGGCAATGAAAAATTATGGTGGGCAATGAAAAATTATGGTGGGCAATGAAAAATTATGGTGGGCCAATCATAACTCTCAAAAATTTTACAAATATTTTTTATATTTTAAATTTTAAAAGCGTGACATTTTTAACGCAACCAACCAACAGACAAAGACAAAAAATGTAGGTATCGGAATGATAAAATATTCAATTTCACTTGGATCAAATATTATTTCACTTGGATCAAATTCAATTTCATAAGGATCAAATTCAATTTCATAAGGATCAAATCCAATTTCATAAGGATCAAATTCAATTTCATAAGGATCAAATTCAATTTCATAAGGATCAAATTCAATTTCATAAGGATCAAATTCAATTTCATAAGGATCAAATCCAATTTCACTTGGATCAAATTGAAATTCACTTGGATCAAATATTATTTCTTTTGGATCAACTAGAACTGTAAATGGTATAGTTACGAATAATTTGTACTACTTGCATGAAACGCATTCTACTTCCGTATTCTAATTGCCCTTTCCAATATAAAAATATAAACAGTCTGTCTGCATAAAATGTATCCACTGCCATTAAAAAATCTTATAAGTAATATTAATAATTCATTAATATTAATCTACGTATCTATGGTACCAATTTATTTTCATATAATCGTGGAATGTTGAATAATGTAGAATCAAGGCAGTGCATACATTTTTTGCGGACACACTGTAATGCTGTATATTTAAAATTTGATGGCGACTTTATAGCAATAATAAGTAACGTCAAACTAATATGAACCAATATAATATATAATCCTGTTTGATTGAATATCCTAATTTTAAGAGATGATATTAATAAAACTATTGAAATAAACACTAATTCGTATAACAAAATTCTTAGTAGGCTATATAGTAAAGAAATATTTTCTCTCGTTCTTTAATTTCTAATTTAGCTCTAAGAAGCCTTTTGTTTTATAGAATTCTAACGAAGGGGCAAAAGTTGTGCCGTTCTTGTAGGCCGAAGTGTTATGCAGGAGATAATATGCTATTAGTTGCCAAATTCTTAACCCGACCTAAAAGTTTCACGAACTTATTTCCAAGAGTTGCTTTAGAATAAGTACTTCTAACGACCTTATAAAGTCCCGCCTAGCTTTCCAAGTACTACATTTGAGAAGAGTCACTATGATGATGTACTATCAGAGAAAAGAGTCACTGTGATGATGTACTATCAGAGAAAAGAATCACTGTGATGATGTACTATCAGAGAAAAGAGTCACTGTGGTGATGTACTATCAGAGAAAAGAGTCACTATGATGATGTACTATCAGAGAAAAGAGTCACTGTGATGATGTACTATCAGAGAAAAGAGTCACTGTGATGATGTACTATCAGAGAAAAGAGTCACTGTGATGATGTACTATCAGAGAAAAGAGTCACTGTGATGATGTACTATCAGAGAAAAGAGTCACTGTGATGATGTACTATCAGAGAAAAGAGTCACTGTGATGATGTACTATCAGAGAAAAGAGTCACTGTGATGATGTACTATCAGAGAAAAGAGTCACTGTGATGATGTACTATCAGAGAATAGAGTCACTGTGATGATGTACTATAAGAGAAAAGAGTCACTGTGATGATGTACTATCAGAGAAAAGAGTCACTGTGATGATGTTCTATCAGAGAAAAGAGTCACTGTGATGATGTACTATCAGAGAAAAGAGTCACTGTGATGATGTACTATCAGAGAAAAGAGTCACAGTGATGATGTACTATCAGAGAAAAGAGTCACTGTGATGATGTACTATCAGAGAAAAGAGTCACTGTGATGATGTACTATCAGAGAAAAGAGTCACTGTGATGATGTACTATCAGAGAAAAGAGTCACTGTGGTGATGTACTATCAGACAAAAGAGTCACTGTGATGATGTACTATAAGAGAAAAGAGTCACTGTGATGATGTACTATCAGAGAAAAGAGTCACTGTGATGATGTACTGTCAGAGAAAAGAGTCACTGTGATGATGTACTATCAGAGAAAAAGAGTCACTGTGATGATGTACTATCAGAGAAGAGAGTCACTGTGATGATGTACTATCAGAGAAAAGAGTCACTGTGATGATGTACTATCAGAGAAAAGAGTCACTGTGATGATGTACTATCAGAGAAGAGAGTCACTGTGATGATGTACTATCAGAGAAAAGAGTCACTGTGATGATGTACTATCAGAGAAAAGAGTCATTGTGATGATGTACTATCAGAGAAAAGAGTCACTGTGATGATGTACTGTCAGAGAAAAGAGTCACTGTGATGATGTACTATCAGAGAAAAGAGTCACTGTGATGATGTACTATCAGAGAAGAGTCACTGTGATGATGTACTATCAGAGGAAAGAGTCAATATGGAAATGATATACGCCTGTGTAAAATACGAATGCCAAAATACAATATATTGAATGTATGGTAATTGTACATATATATAGTACAGGGTGATGTAAATGATTACCCATTATTTTCAGATTTTTTTAATGTAATGCTATGCTTTGTTATATTCTAATGCTTTAATATTTCAGTTTTTGCCTTCAATCATCCAACAATGATTTATTTTTCAGTATTTAGATACCATATATCTAACAATGTTTCAAAAAAATTCAAGAAATTATTCCAGGTATTTTGAGTGGTGCCTGATGAGATTAAGTGTGACCACGGATATCGTCAAAGAGCTCAAGGTGTATTGAAAAATGGTTTATAAAGCCTATAAACATCATATGAGGAGTCATGCATGCACAATCTCTAGGTAACCAATTCCGAATAGAAAGATGTCCATTCGTATCAAAAGTTCGATTTCTGCTGTGAAAAAGCGAATTGACCAATATTCATAAAATAGTGTCAGAATAATTGCGAAACAGCTAGGTAGGTATCTCTAATTCATCAAAGCAGAGGCTAATCTGAAAGAATTTAAAGTTAACTTCAAATAAAAGGCTATCTAGACAGCTATCAGAAGAGACCTCCATAAAGAAACGTACGTCTGTACATAGACAAGCCGATTTTGTGAGAGTTCAATTGATCCGCATGAAAGGTGTTGATTTGGTCTGACAAGAGAATATTCACAGTTGAGGCTGTCACCAACACTCAAAATGATCAATAATTATTGTATATTCTTACCTCTAGGCAGTTCATTGTAAATTATATGGTCTACTTGAAACGCCGGAAGTTCTGCTTTCGTTTTGGTGTGGGCTGCTGTTGCATCAGGATCAAATCTTCTTTGATCGTCATCAATGAAGGAAACAAAGTCAACAGTCATGTTTATCTGAATATGTTGAGGGAAAAATTCTTTCCTCGGTTGTACGAATCTTTCGAAACCATTTTTACTTTCACTCAAGCGTCAAGACTAACCGCCACGTACACAACGAATGTGTCTCACAGGTTGTGGAAAGACATCCTTTAAAGGGTTTTAAGACCAAAAACTATAGCCACCATCAAGTTCTTATATCAATCCTATGACCTAAGCTATATTGTCTATCTTGGAAAGAGAAATTTCTATTCGTTCCTTCCCCAATCTGGACTCTTTGAAGACAACCATTCATTCTGTATGGATCGCATCAAAATGCGGCCCTTTCGATTTCTTTATTTACGTTGATTCTGAATGTACTTTTTTTTATTATCATTATAGTTTTTAATTAAATCTGACTTTTCAATAAGAAAATCTTGTTGGGTCACCCTGTATATGAATGAACGTCAGATTATATCAATCATTGAGTTTATTCTTTGTATTCATTACACTAAATTTAAAAATTTTATAACCACCAAAAGGGATAAAAAAGTATTTCAATTTACCTTCATCAATTTTACTGCACAATAACGTTTTGGTTTATCTTAAAGCTGTCGAGAAGAATTTCTACTCCCGTAACAATTTGACGAACTTTAGACCATTTTCATCACGTGATTACCTGCAAAAATAACATAGTACGAATTTTGAAGCACATACGGTCGAAATTTATTCTCGGGATGTAATGCCATGAAATTAAAAATTCGAAAAACCTTCATTTCTATATTAGTTTCCTAATTTTTATTCAAAATGACTCAACATTTACTGATTATACAGCTTTGAATAAAGAATTTATGTATACAAGAATATTTTACTTTTAGAATGATAAAATATTCTGACGAAAATGGGTCCTTATATTTATATGGAGATTAATCCCATCTGCATAAAATTATGGGTAGATTTTTATACATTATCGGCTTTACGGTTCAGAGCATTAAGGGTGAAAATAGAATGCTGCAGTCATCCATCACAAGTTTTGTTTCAGTAATCTCAGAAGGAGTTAAAAGAACCAGCAAAACTTGCACCGAAAAATACACAAGCTTCTAAAAAAAGTTTTAGCGAAACATCTTATCGGCCTTCGTTATTTGTTTAGATTCAGCAACGAGTATGTAAATTTGATACTTTTATCTTTATCAACTATATTTCTCCCTAATTTAAGCTACTTTAGCCTTTTATGTACTCATATTCATGAATACTTATGAATATGTTTTGTTCACAGATACATTTATGGATGTATGAATGCCAATTATAGTAATACATATACCAGAGAGATTTAATTATGATTAAATAATATATGAATTATTTCCTCCATTCATGAACATATATAGGCTGTATTATATATAATAATTATTAAGATAAGGAAATTATAATATTAACTCTTTTATCAAAATGAAGGAATTATTTTCTTCATTTTACATAGTCGCATATGATATAAAAAAGCTATGAATCCTTTATAAACCAACATTATTATATTACTATATATTGTAATAGAATGGTTTTATCATAATTATCAACACAGCTTAAACTGATTGCTTTTAACTATCCATTATCATTTTAACTTTCCCTGGAAATCAGAGTTTGATTCATTCATTCTTTCAACTGAACTAACACTGACACTCATTCTTAATCTCACAAATTAAAGTTATTTCATTCCACAGAGATCACACTATTGGCTCCATGAGAGCTATATTTTATGTTGTTCACACTGAATACAGTATAAGGCCCCTTCACACCTGTATTATCAACGCCGCCTTTAAAAAAAATGCTCATGGCAAAAAGTTTAGCTGCAATTGATTTTAACGGAGCCCTTCACACTTGCATTTCTTTTTAACCAGCATTTTTTCTAACGCAAGTGTGAAAGGCTCAGTTAAAAACAATTGAAGCTAAACTTCTTGCCACACGCAAGTGTGAATGGGGCCTTATACTAGCTAATTGATTTGACACTTAGAGATCCATTATCTCGCCATCAGAGATGCTAGAGATATATGAACTATCAGAGAAAAGAGTCACCGCATGAGCTTCATTTCTCACAGTTTCCAATTTCAAAATATGTCACGTTTAATACTTGCGAATTAGGAGTTTGCGGAATCGAATATATTAATATTCTGACAATATATTAAAATATCAAATAATTACATCCTATATATTTTACTACATATTTTATTCCTATCACACCGCTGATCTGAGAGTGACATTTGGGACACTATTTTACAGTAGAGGAATACTGAAAAAAAAAGAATCTCAAATTCAAAGCCATAAAGGTTAACAATTTCAATATTTTGCGTTTCCTAAGTTACTCGAATATGTGAATAAATTACTAAAATTAGAATGGCATAAACAATTTATTTGCAGTACATATAATTTTTATTCAATTTCGCAAATTTCTGAATGATTCTCCGGTATCTCTTGAATTCAAAGTCAGTGTTCATTTTAGTATGTAAGCTTCGTACAACTCACCTCATCAGTAGGGTTGTGACAATATGCGTTTAAAATCATAGATCTTAAGAAGATCATAGACGAAACGAATTGAAATGGTATCGAATACTATACACCGCTGATTTAGAACGATTCAATAGTCTTTAATTCAATCCGTCTATAATATTTTCAGGATCTATGAATTTAAACGTATATTGTCACAAACCTGCTTATCAGTGAATTAGAACACAGAAAATCGAAATGGTGTGTCTGAATCCCAAGTTATCTTACTCCTCATAGTCAATTCTCCCTTTAAATATTGTATTTGACTAAGAAATGTAATCATGGGGTATACTGGATCGGATATTGAAAATACATTATATTAAATCAATATCCTGTTGATTTTATTATTGATATATGTATAAACAATAATTTGGCTTCATTAATAAAACTGTTTTAATAATTAAAAGTATGAGTATAAATAAATTTAAAGAGTCTTTTCTTTGTTAGAGTAATTAGCATTACTATATATATTTATATTTTAACTTTATACATTATTATAACTTCCATTAATAATGGTGGTGAATCCATCTGAAAAAAATTTCGGTAATTTTATTTCAATTTTCAAAGCAGAGATATATTACTCAAATAATATTAATTTGTTTCGTAGAAACTAAATTATAGAAATTGAATTTATTGAAAAATTGCATTGCGATAGTATCCCTAATCCTCGAAGTAAAAAGTGGTAAATTATACCTACATTTGAATAGTAAAAGTTAACTTTTATATTTCAATAACTAAGATTTCAGTTGAATAAGTTGTTCATTAATTGCCTCTATTCTGGGGACTGAATATTGAATATTTTGTATATCTCAGTATTGCGAAAAGAATAATCTACTGCCTTCTAGAGGCATGAGCTGCGTTGTTTTGGCAAAGCCTCTGAAATCTTGCGGGAAAGCCTCTGAAAATCCTCGTAGCTACCAATTGCAGCGTCACAGATTGTCAGAAGAGATTTATATCAACTTTGCATCACGAGAAGTTAGTAGGTGGAAATTATCAACAATGAAGATTTTAATTGAAAATGGTAAAAATATACCTATTTTACTAACAAATCTCTTGGGATCTATTCTGTTTTTTATGTAAGTTGCATAGAAAAATAGTTTAATATTAGTTATTAATATTATAGCAAAGATATATACTAACATATTAACGAAATTGAGTGTTCAATTGAATTTAAATACTTTAAAAAAATATTTCATGAATATTGCGAGGAGCATTCCCAGCTGTATCCACTGTCGGTCCGATGTTTTTTTATCCAGAGTCTTCAAACAGTACATGGATCAGAAAGACGTTTTTAGATGTGCGTCTGCATTATATCCTAAATCTATTATCTAGAAGATACGTTGGCTGTCGAAAACGACTCATATTCACAATCTTCCAGGTGTGAGCTGGCAATACGTCTTCAGTATTTCGTCTTGAGATGTGTTAAGTCCCGTTTTCAAACCAAGGGTAGGCAGGCTGGCAAGACATATACAAAGACCCGTCTGGAGCTATCTTCTACCTACCATTTCCTCCTTTGCGAAGGAGATCTCCTCCAATCCCATGTCGGCAAAATATTTTTTTCTGGAATAGTGAACAGAAAGTTCTTCGTTTAATCAAAATATACGTAAAAAATACATAAGAATTGTGGTTTCCTCATGTAGTTATATTAAAAAGAATAATGTGTGTAATTTCTATTTTCACATGGAATGATAATCCTACGTTATTTAATAATATTCATATTGCAAATCTTCATCCAATATATTTCTCAGTTTCTATTGTTAATATAATGAACTTAAGCTCTACTCTCAAGTATGTGCTCGTAAGTTTAACAAATACCAATTAATAATAATAGTGAATGTTATGAAATGATGCATTCATTGGATTATTAATTCATATTATTTAGTTTGGGTTGATTCACAAATCATCTTTAAATATTTTAACGATGATATATAATTTTAAGAGTCAATGTTTTCAGATTAAATTTTTGTATGGAGTTTTGATGGTAAGACTTGGAGGGTTCTGTGATTTTATTTCGTTGTTCTTTACTTTCAATTATCACTTTATTCTTTTATGAAATTATCAATATTATTCAAAATGGTTTCAATATTTTGGAGGGTAACCGGGAAACTCCTAGTGCAGAAAACTCTCAGTGTGGAAAAACTCCCGGTGTGGAAAACTCCCAGTGTGGAAAACTCCCAGTGGGAAAACTCCCGGTGTGGAGTATAAATAATGCAATATTTATACAGTAATATGCATTCAAATTTGTAGCATAAGAGTAGCTTACCAAATGAAATAATATTACAATGATAAGCATTAAAATATATGAACTCCTAAGAAATTTGATAATGAAATTTGAATGAATTTTTTTGTTATAATGTTTATTTTGTTGAAGCCTCAAATTTAATTCACATTAATAACTAATAAAAAAAGATACTGGGAGTTTTCCACACTGGGAGTTTTCCACAATGGGAGTTTTCCTAGAACTATTTTAGAGTTACCTTTACTCTCTCCCTATAATGAACAAAAATTACACTAAAACGGATACAATTGACCATCATGGACATGACAAATATAGTGATTTTCAATTTGTTAACTGATCTCTTCTATGTTATACTTGGAATTCACAAAGCAGTCATGTATGAACAATTAAACCTTCTAAATTTATTTTACAGAAAATGAAGCACCGCATCTCTACTGGGCACCAGTGCCACTCACAGTAAAATACATCTTTCAAAGCCAAGACTTTCCTGTTTTACTTTGAATAAACAGGAAAATTTTACTTTCATTATTTATTTATTTTCCAATTAATCTCTTATTAGAATATTGTTATTTTTCAAAGTAGCATATTTTACCAAAATATTGCTTATAATAATATCTTATTAAGCTTAAGTGAATTTTGAATGATTAATCCTAATCTATATGTATATCATTTAAATATTTCAACTTTTTCATAGGCAATTATAATATATAGAAAAAATATGCAAATATATAGAGACGATTGATATAAGATATATATAAATTAATAAAACCACCGTCAAATAATATATGGAACATCACTACATCATAATATAATTTTGTAAAAACTAGCTATATGCCTACAAACTAATATTATATCTATAAATATCATCTCATCAATAGTTGAATATCTTTAAACAACGTCTCAATACTAAAAATATCTTATGAAACATTATTTCAATACTAAAAATACCTTTAACTAACATATCCACAATAATAATATCTTTAACTAACATATCCACAAAAATAATACCTTTAACATATCCACAATTATAATATTTTTAACATATCCACAAAAATAATATCTTTAACTAACATATCCACTATTTTATTATTTTAGTAGGAGTTTAACGTCTGCTTCGGAACCAAAGGCCATATCGCTGACGTCAAAAGGAAATTAAATACAAGGGACTGGAAGAAGCAGTCAGAGAGGAAAGTGGCTCCATGAACAAAGTCACTTACCACCGTCGGTGACAATGCTCATGGATGCAGAAAAGCTACTCCGTGAATGCAGTCACTTATCAAGGAATGTGACGAAACGGGACACAAGCACCGGTGGCTGCACTCACGGATGGAAGAGGAAAATGAAGAGGTGATAGTAAATGAAGCCTACGAGCCTACCTAACACAAAATCTAAGACCCCGTAGTTGAAGAGCATAACCCTAGCGCTATCCTCTAAAACTGCAAGTAGCGTTAAAAAAATGATAAACATGGTAAAAATGAAAAAAGACAATCCATAATCCAAATAACAACAGTTCGGGGCCCAAGGGACGCCACCCCCCTTCTCTTCCGTCACCACAGACAGCTTCAGGATAGAGCCCCTGGGGGCAACATATCCACTATAATAATAATACCTTTAACTAACATATCCACTATAATAATACCTTTAACTAACATATCCACTATAATAATACCTTTAACTAACATATCCACAAAAATAATACCTTTAACGTATCCACAAAAATAATATCTTTAACTAAAATATCCACAAAAATAATATCTTTAACTAACATATCCACAATAATAATATCTTTAACTAACATATCCACAAAAATAACATCTTTAACTAACATATCCACAATAATAACATCTTTAACTAACATATCCACAATAATAATACCTTTACGGCTATAAACCATTCTGCACACATCTCTCCCAAATTAAAAATTCTCCCCTGCCATCAGCAGATGAATAATCAACACAGGGTTTCTACTCACAAACGCACTACCGTGTGCTGCTCCCAGAGGACTCGATTGCGAGTAGATTTTCTTATTTGAAATCAGATTTCATCGACGGGGAGGGCATTGTTGTTATTATTGGAGAGATGATTGCTGTGCAGGGAAGGGAAACTGAATTGGATAATCAATAGAACAATTCACAATAGAATAATGTGTTGAAACACTTCGGTGAATGTCGATATTGAAAGAGAAAATGGTATTAGCTATTTCTAGTAGTGATGTTTATTTTACATCAAGAAAATTGATTATAATGTATATTTTTCATCAATATTATAGACTATATGTTTATTTTATATCAACGAAATAGACTAAAATGTTTATTTTATATTAACAATGCAGACTGTAAGACCTCCTCAATGCTATATTGTATATTGAAATTCATTAATCCTTATATTCGCCATGTACTATTCAAAGAAAACGCATACAATGTATCGTTGTTTTTCCCTGTCACAAAGGCCCAATAATTCTTACAAATACAAAACACTCATTTCATTTTTTAGACAAAAGTTAGAGCTGTTTAATTTTCAGCACTGAAATAATTTCACTCAACTACAGTTTCAAATTATTTTAAATTTATGAGTAAGATTTAGTACGCCATGAAAAGTTGTGGCCATTTAACACCCCTCCTTTATTTTATTTGTAAATTATACAGATTTGAAACAGAATAGAATAAATTATTTTTATTGTGGAGGTAAAGAGTTATTATTTATTATGAAAGAAAAGTGGTTTTATCGATTATGCAGAATTCAATTGACCTAAAAATATCTAGTTAAGGCATGCATAATGAGACGTGATAGTTCTTTTTATAAATAGTTATTATAATAAATGCACATCGCATGGATAAATGAAATCGTTTAGAATGTTTATTAAAATATATATGCACAGAGACCAAATTTAAGAAAGAAATACAAAAAATTCAATATCTCCTGAAACAATGAATGAAGTTTACTGAAGTTTACACAGATTATTGGTGATACTCTCCGATTTCAGTAATATCAGTATTAAATAAATAATAAAATTGAATTTATCACCTTTTTATGGTTTCGCATGTATCCAAAATTGAAGTTAAAGTTTTTATAATTTAAAACAAACTTTCTGTTGATTAAATCATAACTCAATTTTACGTAACATGCTTTTGTTCATAGGTTTTCTATATAAGGTAGCTTCAATGCATCTGAATGAAATATAATTTTCTTGTTACTATATTCATCTTCGCTAAAATTTGACATAGAATAACGGCAGTGATGGATTTCTACACAAGTTTATGAAGTTTCGGTAAATCATAAACAAAATTTACATGGTCTCTTTAAATATTGCTAGCTAAAATTATTAATGTTGTGCTATTAGGTTGAGGTAAATTAATCCAGCAAAGAAAAGGAATAACATATCTGACCTGAGTATATTGTTCCTTGCCTCAATTTTCCAGTTTTTAAATAGTTTCTTGATTAGCTGTTGACTGTTGTTCATTTGCCAGAGCTTACCTTCTTTTTCTCGTTGTATCATCAGACTCACACAAAATTGACCGAAGAACAAATTTCTTGAAATCTTGGAAAGCCAAAGTTGGATTTGTTCGCCTCATTTGGTTCCATTCGGAAGAAGTACGCGTCTCAAGTTTTCTGATTAGAGTTCCAATGGGTTGTGGTACACGAAATGTTGAAGGGGAAGTAAGTATTCCGAATGAGAATTATATAATATATATTGGTGTATAAACTGAATTTTATCATTATAATATAGAACAAATCATAATTAAGCAATAATAAAAATATATTAATATTTATATAAAAAAAACATGTATATTATAATTATCATAATATGCAATTAAATTAAATTATTTGAACAAAATTTCTCAATTTTTCCACAATTTATTCAAAATTTCACTATTTATTGGAAAAATTCAAATTTATTGAAAAATTTCAAAATTTATTGAAAAAATATCTAAATTTATTCACAGCTTTTCCAAATTATTTTATTTATATTTTCTATTATTTCAAAATTCTATATCAAGATCCATAGAATCTATCTATGAGAGTGAGATGAGACAGATGAAATCAAAAGTTATGTTTCTGTTTGACTTTTTCTGAGAATTCCCTTGTATCTATTTTACAGATAAAGTAAACAGGGAAATATAGGTTTTTAGCATAAATAATTAAACAAATAATATACTATCATTAGATAATTTTGAGAGTTAATAGAAATCTATTTGGCAATGCATCGACTGCAAGGTTTGGTGTGACTGATACTCTTATAGTGTACGGACAGGTTTATTTATTTCTGTTTGTTTGTTAAAATAAATTCTCTTACATTTAGGATAATAGTCGGAAACTATTTCTCCAAAATAATTTTTAAAATGCATGGCTAACTTAGTGCTTAGCCAGGGTATTGAAATGCATTGTTGTTTGACACATGATTCTGGAATATGTTTCTCTGAATTAGAGAATAATACAAGGGACTGAAAAAATACAGCTGTCTACTTGTTCTAACTAATTGAAATAAATATCATTATTCATAGATCTGTTGTACAGTTATTTCAACCATTCTGTAAAAGGTCCACTGCAGCTCCCGTGTCAAGTGATCTCTAACATAGAGCTTTTATGGGTCATGCTATAGCACAGAGCCAGACTGCAATCGCTTTACAACTCGTCATCGCAAGGAGATAAAAGGAGTTATTTGGAACCGTACTGAACACCCAACTCCTTTTTGGGCGTTCTAAATGGATAACAAAAAAATATATGCATGACTTCAAATATTCTGGTTTGAATTATGCATATATTTAAAAAATATATTTTTTTTTCACTTAGGTATAATGGTATTCATTTAGAAATCTAGTTTGCGTTTTTGGCATCGGAATTCCCTATATTAAGTTTAGATCCTTTGAATGTCCAATATTTTTGAAATTATAATATTCGTACTGTTGAATAAGCTGAGAAGCTATTTATTGATTGGCTATAAGGCGAGCTTTTAGATCTTCCAGCAAGACTATATAATAAATGACAGGGAATCTATATAGAAAACAACTCCAACAAAACTACCTAGACTGGGGAACAACCGGTAACTCACCAAGGTTATAGTAGCATCTCGTCTAAACAAACCGTCTTACACAAGGATGCTACTTATATGTTAATTGCCTTTCAACGTCCAACATTCAATGGCACATATGCTAAAGAAAAAAATAATACCAAATAACTAAACATACTATCTATGGGAAATCAATGGTATTAATATTGAAACTCGTATATTGAAAGGTGTGCAAGAGGATTATCATAACTAGTCAAAGAACTAGACACATAGAACTAAATCTTATGCACTAAACTATAAAATAGGGACGGAAGCACACTAAAACTATATTTATTCATTAGAATGACACGATAACTAAGGAAGGCGACCCAAACTAAAAATTGTGCATGATCACCGACGATTACCAATAACTCGATATAAATTATTTATAATCAGACAGCTCAGTCCTGAATCGGCAACCAAACACAATTAATTCGTTCAGAATCAGGTATAACTATCCCATGAATATGAATCACGAAAACTTCTTGATTGTAGGAAACATTCATCTCAATCACGGCATCTATCAATTTAACTAGGGGCACAATTGGATGGTCTGCACCCCACGACAGCCAAACTAATAATGAGATTTAGAACAATAGGCCAATAAGTAAACATGGGGTTTTGACAGAATACCTGACAGGGGCATTATTAGACTTATTCTTATCTAATTCTGACGTCCTAAAAGTCGGAACACTTATTATACTGTATAGTCTACTATTTTTTATTTTCTTTTATAGCTAATATATAAAAATTGATACTTAGTCTATTCAATAAAGATAGGGTTATAGAGTAGAAAATATTGTATAGAGTATTTGTGCATTATTCATTATTTGCAAAAAATATTTTTAATTCGTGAAGGGAAGTTTGAATTTCGCATTCGAAAATTGAATATTTTTTCCTAACCCTTTCGAGTGGGACACATATATCTAAAAGTAATGACCATACATCAAAGTTTAGCAGGCTGATTTGTATAATTGGTTCCTACAAATAGTTCAAAACTGATCATCATGAGCACATGCAATAGTTGTTTGTGCTCCTGATGGTCGGTTTTGAACATTTTGTATGCTTTTATGTACATACAAAGTGGCCTGCTAAACATCAAAGTTCTTACTATCGGCTACTGTGATGCATTGTCTATCCCACATTTACCAAATTACTCGCTAATAATTTTTTCTTAAATTGAGGATACAATTTCATTAGTTCAAAAATTGTTATTGTAGTTTCGATCTGCCTAACTATAAGAGTATTAACGGCTACTTTAGTGTATAACATTAGTTTATGAGGAGCTAATTGATATTGAAGACATGGATGACAAACAGTTGTTAGTGTTATGCTAAACGCAATGTAGTCTTTTGGTAGCAAATTAATTTACTTTTCCATGAAAGAAAACAGACAAAATGAATAAAAATCATTATCAATTTTTTTTAGGGTAACTACTCATTTACCGGATTATAAAGTCAATATTTCAGAATGTTACTCCCATGTGAAAAAATAAGAAAAATACACGACAAGTATTATAATTCAGTGGAATAGATTCAATAAATGTAGATAGATCATCCTCGGTGTCTTTAGTATGAATGGAAAGTATATTGAAAAACGATACGATTTAACTGGCAATGATTTTTGACATCTTCAGTTAAACTTGATATTTTTAGTTTTCTACAATGCATACTAATTGCTTTTCACTTTCAATTAATTGACTTTTTACTTTTACAAATTACTAAGTGGATTTTTCAATTATTTACCATTTAGTGTCATTTTTTACTACATAAAGGAGGAGCCTCTCCTAAGCAATATGTTGTCAAATCTAAAAATAAATAATTTAACCTACTTGCTGTTTGCTTCTACAACATTTCTTCTGTAGCCGTAAAAAAAAGGAAAAAACTCTAAATCTGTTAATTCTTTAGTTTTAATAATAGAACTAGTTGGATTTTTTAAAATTACTTATTATAGCTTGGTTTGAACTTCTTAAGAGAGTTTGTGTATTAGTATAAATTTTAATTTTATTATATAATTTCCATGAAATATATAAAGCTAACAATTAGAAATCTTTCGTTGATTTAATTACCTAACCATTCATTAAATGACTATATTATTATATGATTATGTGTTAACTCAAACCAAAAATAGTAAATGGTTTTTGCTATAATAAGGATGAAGTATATAATCGAATTATTTATGCTACGGAAAAAAATATAAAAAAAGGAAGAGGTTTGGTATAGTGCTCATATTTTAGGTTTAATATATAGCCAAATAATGAAGGTTGTTTATATGGTGCTTATATGATTGAATTTAGCTGAACCATTTAATTATGTACATATACCAAGACGCCAAATAACATTAACAAGAACTCTGGAAATAGTCGAAAAAAATATTTTAAAATTGAAATATTTTTTTAAAATTTAATATTCATATCAAAACCGGTGAATACAGAAAAAACTGTTTATATATTATATCGCTTAACATATTAAAGATAGTGAAATGATTATTAATTTGAAAAACTCAAATTACTATTTTTGTGCAGTATATATTTCGAATTTTCTAAACACAGACTGTTTTAAATCATTATAATGAATAATGATATAGTTAAATAAAATAACTTCAGTTAAGAAATTACTCGACAAAAATGCCGAGAACAGGTTTTAGAATTAAATTTATTCTCCTTACTTCGTAGAATTAATACCCTTAACATCCAATGATATTTGTTCAACTTATTAAAGTGAGAGGTATTAAAATTTTACAGCCAATTTCTTCAATTGGAAATGAGTCCCAGTGGACGATGTTCTACAAATTAAATCGACGACATATTACCGTGCTTTTTTCGATACTCATTCTTTTATTAATACCACTGATTAGGGGAGAGAACTTTAGTGGTTTAATTTATATGATAATAATTTATTTAATTATTTGAAGAAGTTTTGCATCTTCTGGCAGTGGGCCACTAAAAAAATTATATAAGTTAGTGTTTATAGAATAAAGCTATTACAAAACATAACTAATAGGATAATAATTATACTATTAATTCAGGTTTGTATAACCCAATATACAAAAGATAACGAAAAAGATACAACAGTGTTAAATTGTTAAATATACCATGATTCAAAATATATATCAATACCACTATATAATTTCAGTTATTACACTAATATATTTGTTGCAGAAATAAAAATTAAATTTTATTTATCTCATTTTAAAGCACGCTTTCGTAATAGACAAAACACTTTTATTTATTTCATCTTGAGCTTTATTTAGTATAATTCTATAGAATTAAATTCACAAATTTTTTTCAGAATAAAATTCTTATTTAGTATTTACACAATGTAGCTATTAATATATATTAATATATCTGTTTTTGGGTCATTGTTATTAGATTGTGGTTAGTTTGGTGTGGCAGTCCTGTGATTATTCTATCATTTTATCTTACTTTAACTTGTTAAAATAAACCTTATTTGGTACAATTATTTTTAAAGCACTTTCAATCATTTAATTAATTAATAATTATTAATATATATAATTTTAATATATAAATTATTTAATAATTATTATAACCTTACTTACTCTAAATGCGTTGGTCGAAGTTATACAGTATCATAAAAACAGTATCGAAAAATCTTAATTTCAACATTGCTGTGGCATTGTTCTCATAAAACTGGAAATTCTCTGACCAATATTGATGACAGATGCAATTTTCTAAATTTAGAAGGATAGAGTTTAAAAAAAATTATTTACTCTCGACTAACACTTAATACAATTGAAATAGAAAATACAAGTAATACACCTACAAAATATAAATACTCTACGTTAAGTATTTATATATTAAACAATTTAAAACATATTCAAATAAATTAGAAAGGTTTCAAGAATAACCTCGCTATTCTAAATAAATTGTAAGTTTTGCTCAAGAATTATTTTAAATTAAATATTTAGGTTCGTACCAATTACTAAGAATAAATTTTGTATCATAAAAAAATCTTCCCTTCAATATTTTATTGTTAATGAAATTAGTTCATGAATACAAAAAAGAAAAAGAAAAGAATATTTTTACAAATAGGGTAAGTTCTTAATTATCGGTCAGTACCCCGTTTTCGGACACGTAAGAAAAAAGAAAATAAAAATCAACTAAAATATTATTATATCATTTTTTCTTACGTGTCCGAAAATGGGGTACTGACCGATAATTAAGAACTTGCCTAGTACCTACCTGTCATGACTAAGTAATTATCCTGATGGCTCTCCCACGCTTTACCTGTAAATATTGAGAGTAGTGATTGGCTCTTCAGGCTGACGTAGATTTAATTACAGGTAATGAGGTAAATATTATAATGTTGTTCATTATAGCCTTTGAGTGTCTCTCAACAATGTTATTGTGTATATGAAGGTAATTAAATGAATTTGTTGATGCGTTTAAACGTACATCATATGTAATTAATATTCAATAGTCCTTGAATAATGGGATAGAGTTACATAATGTTATTCAGTGTTTAAAATGATATTCATAGTAAGATGTGATTCAGAGCTATGTAATGTGATTCAGTTATATGATTTTATTAAGAGTTATGTAATTTAATGAGAACTGCAAATCCCAGGAGGAAGTGGTTGTTCCAAAGACATTAAAAATTTTTGGTTGTTCATATTTTGTTAAATCTACTTCTTCTTTTACATTTAATTGATTATTCGTAATTTGATTATTTAGGCAATTGATTATTCTAGGAATTGTTCATTGGATCAATTGTTCAAAGTCAGGATATCATGAAGTGGAATCGTTTTGATTAGCTGCACCTAACCGTCCTGTCTATAATTAGTAATTACTGTATTTCATATTTTTGATTAATTGTGTGCAGTGTGAATGATTCGAATGATTCGAATAGTTTTTCAAGCAATTGTGTTTCGAGCAATTTATCATTTGAGCAATTTTTCATTTGTTTTCTCAGGTAATAATTTAAATGCAACTGTCAAAATACTAATCATATATCTTTCAAACTTAATAGAATATTATTTTAATGGAATTAGGGGTGCGCGGAAGATTCCACTGAGAAAAATTCCACTGCTGAAAGTTCCACTGGGAAAACTCCACAGCAGAAAGTTCCACTGAGGAATATTCCACTGAGGAAAGTTTCAGTGGGAATATTCCACTGAGGAAAATTCCACTAAACGAAATCCAATATTTAAAAATCAAACAGAATTTTTTCTTTAGGATTTCACTGGAGAAATAAATGGTATTTATTTTTTTCTAATACAATACTGTTCCGTTCAAATGGCAGTCCAAAATATAATTTTCTAAATATCTTAGATAAGAAGGTGATACTGTTCCAATAAGTTGATAGCAACGAAACGTTTGCTTCATTCTAATAAATATCCATCTTTGTTCAATGTAATGCTAGCGGAGCTTAGGATAGTGTGCTTAACCAATTAGGCTATGAAAATTTGAACTATATTTGTGTGAATCATTTATTTTGCTACTTCTATTCTTACATTATTTTAATTACGTGTTTTCGATTATATAATCTTACTGGTTTGAAGTATGTATAATGTCTTTTGTTCTGCTTGGATATCAAGCCGAAAACGGATTAACATTCCTACAAAAAGTAGCACATAGCTTACATTAAAAATAAAATTTACTTCTAAATACGAGGCAATTGACTCACGCGCTTGAAACGATTAGTGTTTGGATTTGAACACAGAAATCGATAGCAAGACGGAGCTGGCTTAATATTTCTACAAGATATAGAGCATGCCTTACATTAATAGATTCATTTTTTATTGTTGTTAATATATTAATATGTTTAAATCAGTAACGTGTAAATTGATTGTACTCTTTGTGATCATTGTCTTCATGTTACAATCTATCGTCTCGTATAACACATATTTTTAATTACCCCTAGTCAAAGCTCAAACTTGCATTCAATATAAACTTAACTATATAATACATATGCGTAACAAGAGGCTAAACAGAATTTATTTACTATTTTTTTTTTAAATGAAATCAATTTAATGTCGAATAGAAGTAGTTTGGCAATGATGTTTCCTTAGGTGTTGCACAAGGAAAATGTACACCAAGATAATTTATATAAGCAGATTTTCTTACATTTTATTAAACCGCTTAAAAAGAAACGGTGCAATAAATGTCACAAAAAGCTTATAGAATATGAAAAAATTTAAAGTATTGTTTAAGAAAATAGAGGTACAATTTATATAATATACCCAGTGGAATTTTCCTTAGTGGAATTTTCCCAGTGGAACTTTCCGCGGGGGAATTTACCTAGAACCCAAAATACACATATACACAGAGAGAAAAATATACAACCCGTAGGGTCATATCTAATGGGTCATTAATTTATGCTTTGAGTCAATATATTACGTGAGTTGGTTAGACTTTATTTATGTTTTCATGTGTAATCACTGACCAACTTACTATGAGAGTTGAAAGTTACTTTTTTGATAATTATAACGTATATTGAAACAAATATGACAGAGCTATAGTGTATTGTAGTAACTCACAAAGATTATTATTCGATAAGTTTATAAGAAAAATGTTAAATTCCAAAATGCAAACAAATATATAAAGATCTCATGAGCTAGCTGTTCAATGTGACTGTGAAGGTAAATAATATAACAGAGCAATCAAATTTCCTTCATTCAGAATGAACCCAAATGCTGTTAAAATTAAAAATATGAGCTGAGGAGGAACCCAAAGAGATTTCTAAGTAATACGAATTCATTGAACCAATTTACACTATTATTTAAATTGATGGTTCAAGAAGCCATTAACGAGTTTGGAAAAAGCCCGTTGACTTGATGTGATTGAATAGATTAAACAGAACTAAGAAAAAATTTGAAAACAATAATCTTAAAATATTATTGCTCTCTAGAAGCAAAACTCTTTCAACATGACTCTTCATTTGTACCTGCATCACGACCCAGATTATGCTGATGAGTTCATATTCAATTAAGAATGAAATTCTACTGGCAGGGGGGGGGGGGGGCCTTTATAAATAAAGAAAAAAATTAAGTATGCTCATCACTACACCGAATTCCATCGATTCAAGCTCTTGGTCATTATTGGAGAGCAAAGTTTCAGTTTTCCATCACATAAATGTGAAAACATTGAAAGCAACCTTTTAAAAGGATTGGGAATACACCCACGTATTCGTGACTCTTTTTGACAGAATGGAAGAAATATTTGATAAATTAGGAGTATCTGAAAATAATGTTTTTTTTTATTCAATTTATACAATTTGATCTATTTAATAGATATGGGCAAAATAAAATTTAAACGAAAATAATAGAGACCCTACAATCTTCAAAAATTTCTGGTTTAACAAAGCATCAATATTTGTAAAAAATTACTGCCGCGCGCTAATTATTGCCCTCAGATTATATATATAATTGATGGACTGATAGTGCAAAGGGGTTCATATATTCAATGGTGCCATTACAGTGATCTCTAAAATATTTATATACATTTTAATCAATTGATAATTTGTAGTTTACTACGATTTAAAAGAGTATAAACTCCTCTACTACGAGATTTTGATTTGTTCATAGTATAGAATTGTTCGTATACGAGGATGGTTTGCTTACAATTAATAATTTTCGGTATATTCCTAGTTCAAGTCCCAATTTCATTTTGGGACGTGGACTAGAAAGAGGGTATTTGGATCGGTTCCTTACCTCCCTAAATGAAATAGGGACGTGAAATATGAATTTACCAAATTTTCTATTGTAATGAACATAGACAATAGTAACAGCTTGGATAAACTATAGTATCTCGTTATAAGGTAATGGAGCAACTATAAATAGGGTCGGACGGGGTATCACTACGCACAATCCCGCAAACTCTGTATTTACTCGAAAACTAAAGGTACTAGAGAAACTTTTTTCTCGTGAAGAAATGGCCCTGAATTAGAATGGTTCTCAACCAGTTTCGAAATTATAGCTAAATAAATAAAATACTTATTGGCAATGTTTTTTGCGTAACTCTTAGTGAGTGAATCGGGGTATCACTGCGCACATTATTGGGTATTACTGCGCATTGCATGAATACAGCACTTCTCTCCCCCACCTAAATACCACCTGTCCCCATTTTAATGCCCCTCCTCCCCCCTATCTAAACCTCCTTCTTTCCCCATCTAAATATCCCTCTCCTCCCATCTTAATTCCCCTATCTTCTCATCTTCTACAATTTTAATCACACTCCTCATCGAAATCTCCCTCTCTTCCCCATCTATTTCCCTCTATCCCCCATCTATTTCCTCCTCTCCCACATCTAAGTCCTCCTCCCCTCAACTAAACGTCTGTGTTTCCCTCTCTACATGCCATATCCCCAATCTACTTGTCCCTTCTTTTAAACATATATTTAATGAATTGACATCAAATATAACAATTAAATTTTACTCAACTAGCTAACTACTTATATCAAGTAATATAATACGATTTTACGTTCATTGTTAATCAATATTTAATTCAAAAACCTCTCAGCCCCCCCCCCCCTCCCCAAAAACCCACTCTCCCTATTTTAATACCCCCACATCAAGTTGCATAGCTACTACGATCGTAAGTTTATTGTTAAACAAATTTATAATTAATTAACACCTTATTCAATATTTATGCCTTCATTAAGAGCTAAAAACTCTTATTTTTTTAAATTTATTTACATACAAATATAATTATTAATGATGCGCAGTGATACCCCTCTACCTCTAAATTATATCGGGTATCACTGCGCACGGTTGTGGCAGGAAAACCGTTGAATCTGAGAAGTTGAAAATTTGAAATGATGTAACTGTTATTGGTTGTGCTAACATGTTAAAACAACATATATCTATAAATCTTGGTTGTAGAAGTTATTGGAGAGTTTGCGGGACTTAAAAATCACCAGCGAATACTTTTTTTCAGATCGTTCTGAGAGCACTAGGACATATATCGCGACTCAGCTCTAGAAATACTAATAGAATAATGATGCGTCATAATGTTTTTGGGAGAAAAGAAAATGCTTGAAATTATGGTGCAATCAGATTTAGGCTAATACAAGTGGTTTTAAAATTTTAAGAGATGAGGAGTGATACCCCGTAAAAAGAGTACATTCCATATTGTTGAGGTTAGCTCAACTATTTATAATTATATTTTAAGAGCTAATAAATTACTTAAAAGTCATTGAAAGCGCTAAATAGAAAATGCAAAAACAGTTTATAGTAGAAGGAGTTCATATCTCAGAGGCTCGTAACTCAGGGAGTTCATATCTCAGAGGCTCGTAACTCAGGGAGTTCATTTCTCAGAGGCTCGTAACTCAGGGAGTTCATATCTCAGAGGCTCGTAACTCAGGAAGTTCATATCTCAGAGGCTCGTACCTCAGGGAGTTCATATCTCAGAGGCTCGTAACTCAGGGAGTTCATATCTCAGAGGCTCGTAACTCAGGAAGTTCATATCTCAGAGGCTCGTACCTCAGGGAGTTCATATCTCAGAGGCTCGTACCTCAGGGGGTTCATATCTCAGAGGCTCGTACCTCAGGGGGTTCATATCTCAGAGGTTCGTAACTCAGCAAGCTCATATCTCAGAAGGTTCTTAGTAGAGGAGTTTTACTGTACATATTTCGAAAATGTTATAATATTTACCAGAATTATTTTATTGTGAAGCCATTTCTTGATAGTTGTCTGCAGTGCCGGTAGCAAAATTGACGTCAACTCAGTTTGAGAATAGGCAAAAACAATGAAAAGATTATTGTAATTCTTTCTACATTTTTGAATTGCTATAATCATAATAAAATCCAAGTTTGCATCGATACTAAATATGTATATGTTTTTAAATGACACCCTGTATTTTTATTATTTGTTGATTTACATCAAAAAGTCAAAGGTAAATTATATATGCCATCCTAAATTAAAACATGATAAAAAAAACACTGAAAAGAGTGGACGATGCAACGGTATAGCCTAAAGTTAATCAATAAATTTATTCATTTCTTTAAAAATATTCTTACAATTAATATCAAATATGGGTTAAAATCTGACAATATATATCATATTTTCGGATGACTTCAATAAAGTATTAAAATATATAGTAACTTTGCTGTGGGCCAGTGAACCAGTTTGTTAAATCCCTTGGAATGGAAGAAGTTGAGGAAATATGATGGGATTAAGACAGCTCTAAACTCTGAAAACCGTTTGTTTATCTACAGAAGAAATGATTGGGGATTGAACAGAATAAATTAGTTTACAATTTTACAATATTGATAATTCAAAATGAATACTTATGATGCTTTTATTGCATACTATTCAAATGCTACGTATTCCTAATACTATAGATTTATTCAAATTCAAGATCTTGATTCAAAAATCATTATAGAACTTTATTCGGTTCTAGGAAAATTCCACTGAGGAAAGTTCCACTGCAGAAAATTCCACTGGGAAAATTCCTCAGAGGAAAGTTCCACTGAGGAATATTCCACAGAGGAAAATTCTACTGCAGAAAGTTCCACCGCTGGTAGGTTCCACCACGAAATATTCCACCGCCGGAAAATTCCACCGAGGAAGATTCCACAGCTTAATACTGGATTTTATTTACAAAAGGTATAAAATTTAATAAAACTGATTCAAAGAAAAATGAGATTTTAGTGGTAACCGAACAATATTTCATTAGTTAAAAAGGGTGGAAATTATAAGAATATGTTATGTAAGGTAAAGGCCTAAAAGATAAGCTAAGGAGAACATACGAAATAAGAGACAGATCAATCTGTCTTTTAAATATGAATCAATTAAATTTATGAAATATTTGAATAGTGTAAATTTGACAATAAAGTTCCACTGCCCCAGTAATTAATCAACAATTTAAATTCCGCTTGATTATATTTTGTTTGTAATATGATTTTTATTTTATATATATTATCTGTCACCCTAGTTTTTAAATTTACCAATATGCAGTATGGGCCACAAAAATGTTTCCGCTTTTTCAAATACTTATAAATCGTTAGCCATTGGACGAAAAACCTGAATCTTGGTCTCTTTTTTTCCGTCTCTTATTGTACTATTATCAAATAAAAACAATATTGAACTGATGGAAGAACAAGTAAGCAAAGAGTGAGGGTGATTATTTTTGGCAAAGTGCAAAGGTTATTCTTAGAGCTAACTCTGTGATTTTACTTACTAAAATGCAGTGAATAAAAGGAAAAAAATTAATGGTAGACATTTTATTGCAGGGTGCTTACACTACTTCTTTGAAAAATAGAACAACTTAAGTGAAATTTTTAACTCATTGAAGTTTTCACTATGAATATTCGTTCTAATTGATTGCTTATTGCATGGTTGAGGCCCGCTTCACACATGCATTTTTAACAGCGCGGAAAAATAGCTCATCTCAAAATGTGTTTACACTGGCGTTTTTTTTATCGCTGATGGAAAAGTCACATTAAATTTTTACATCAGCGATGAAAAAACGCAAGTCTGAACAAATTTTAAGAAGAGGTTTTTTCTGCGGTCTTTAAAATGCATGTGTGAAGTGGGCCTTGACCATGCAATGAACAAGCAAAGAACGAATATTCAGAGTGAAAACTTCAATGAAATCAAATTGTCACTGAAGTTGTTCTATTTTTCAAGGGAGTGGTGTAAACACTTTGCATTAAAATTTCTACCATTATAATTTATATCCTTTTATTCACTGCCTTTTAATAAGTAAAATCACAGAGTTAGCTTTAAGAATAACCTTCGCGCAATGACAAAAATGATCACCCTCACTCTTTGCTTACCTGTTCTTAAACTCTGTCCATCAGTTCGAAATTGCTTTACCCGTTAATAGTACCTACAATAAGAGGCGGAGAAAAAGAGACCAAAATACAGTTTTTTCGTCCAATGGCTAACGATTTACAAGTATTTAAAAAAGTGGATACATTTTTATTGGCCCATACTGTATATTTCAATTTAAATCACTGACGATAAAAGGTAGAATTAAAAATTAATTAGACACGTCCTGAAATAAAATTTGTTTAATTAGTATCGATATATTTTAATATAAAAAGAAAAGTTACCTAAGTTGAAAATTTCTGAAACTGCATAGCTAATAATCTTCATTGAAACTATTACAAAATAAAGTTTAAATATAATGCGTTTCAATTAAATTTTGAACATAGGGTTATATAGGCATGAAAATTGCAGTACATTAACTAGCTTCGATCTGAAACCACAGACACACGAATAAAAATCCTAACTTCAAAACTCACATAAGATATAAATCATAACACGTATTGAGTTCCTTTTGATATGCAACATTTTAATATAAATTCGGTTCTGCAGGTCTCTGATTTGAATTGACTCTAAAGAAATATACACTAAAAACATGCTTGTCATATTGCTGCTTAATATTAACCTTTTCAATAATGAAACCCAAAAAAAAATTATTTTGTAGCAAACATCAAAATCTGAACTTGTGTTTCTCTTGATAGATTCAATAAGCTAAATTTATCAGTGTTGCCACAAGTTGGTGTTCCAGTACCAGCGTCATATTCTATCACAATTAACCAGTTGAATATTTAATGCCTATATATGATGACCGGATTATTAATTGTTTTATATTTAAAAGGAAGATTTGTTCATTTATAATTTTATAATTATCAATTACCTAGACTTAGAAATACATTTTAAAATAACCTGTTTATTTATACTGTTCATTTGTATATATTTTTCAAAATAGTGGAATCTTCCACGGTGGAATTTTCCACATCTGGTATTTAACGCCGGTTGTAGAGTCCATGTGATTACCCTGTAATAGTTAGCATATAAATAGCAAGCGCTCAATGCCTTGACAGTTAGTTAGTTAGTTGAGTGTAGTGGAGTGGCAACACTCACTTAGAGTGTGACGCTCACACTCAGTTGGAGATATACATTGGCTCGTGTTAATACCCACTCTCCCATTGGGACTCCTATCATGTCTAATGATATGGATTCCTACTCTATACCCTATCTATCCCTTTAATATGTAAGCTACCTTAATCTGTAACGTAAGATAATTAATAACTCCCTCACTATTTCAATGAACCCTGTTTGAACCCTATTATATTATTTAATATGATATAAACTCTTACGTAACTAGAGGTAGCGACATCTGGCGCCCAAACACGTGGGTGGGCCAAGCGACATCTGGCGCCCAACGTGCAAAGTTTTTGACGAAAAATCAGTGATATAAACCTGACGTCAAAAAACAGAAAAAGAGGGAGAAAGAGATATGAAGAAGTGAAAAAATCTTTATTGAGTGAAGTGATAATTGTAATTACCTTCAAAATATTCAGTGATACAAACTCAATATAAAATAATTGATTGAAAAGTGCGAATGAACATTGCACATTAATTTCAGTGTTAAAAAGAAGTACACTAAATTAGTGAACACGTACGTACAAAAAAAACGAGTTCACATGGATAGAGGACAAGGTATAGAGCAAGAGAGTGGACACGAGTGGACGAAATCGAAAAGGTGCATGCAAGAGGACTCGTGAGAGTCATCCTGAGTAAATTTCGCTTGGCCTTCAAGAAAGATCTTGCGATCTGCCAAACCTTTTGATCAGAAATATTAAGACACAAATATTTTAATATTTGATCAAACGATGCAGCGAGACTGTATCCAATGTAGTGAGACAGAGAACTACAGTGATTCATAGTGATACTTAGTGCATGAACCCAGTGTATACTCTTCTATTACGATACATCGTAATAAGAATCGATTACTTTGCATAAAGATCAGACTCAAAAGTCGCCGGTGAGAAACCATTGTTTGCTGAAACATCAGATTAAACCAAAACAATCTGATTGCGCAGTCACCTTAGGAAAACACATCTGACCTAGCTGTGATTGACCGTGATCTGTCAACCCACTACTACCTGAAGATACATCAAATTAAAAAAAAAATTGATGGTTGAGAGACCCGAAACCACTTCCTGAAGACACATCAAAATAAAAAATTGATGGTTGGAGAGAGCAGAACAACTCCTGAAGAAACATCAAACCCTTGATGGTTGGAGAGACCAGAAAAAATACATCCTCCAACACGGCTCGCAAACCTATTACATAAATCATACACACAGTGAGTAGAAGATATTGATAAAACGAATTATTTTTCGTGCTGGACAAATTGCATAATAAGTAGTCTTTTTTAGAACAATTAATAAAGGTTCATAATTTCAAGTATATTAGTATATTTCTAAATTTTATATTTCGGTAAATTGATATTTTAATTTTAATCATTGATTATAATTTTGATATGTAAATCTGAATTTTCATTTTATATTGTATTGATAAATTAATTAAAATTAAGTTAAAAGGACCACTAGAATGACAGTTCAGATGATAAACGATATGTTCACAATAACATGTTCAATGCTAATTGAAGACTCATCACCTATAAGTCTATATGATAGAGGTAAAAGAATGAGAGTAGATGAGAGTAGAAGAAGAGAGATGGAGAGAAAAGGAGAAGTGATGTAAGGAGTGACATAGGAGAGAGTCGTAAATAATCATAATAATGTAATTAAGAAAAAGGTACGTAAAAGCGTACGTGCAATTTAAGTATGTATATAATATTGGTGAATGAGTTTGAGCTTAGTGAGTAAGCTTTGAGAGAAAGCTTGCTGATTATTTTGGTGATTTGAGCTTAGTGAGTAAGCCTTGAGAGAAAGCTTGCTGATTATTTTGGTGATTTGAGCTTAGTGAGTAAGCTTTGAGAGAAAGCTTGCAGATTATTTTGGTGATTTGAGCTTAGTGAGTAAGCTTTGAGAGAGAGCTTGATGGTCATCTTTGGTGATAATTTTAATGAAGTATAATTTTGAGGAGTATAAGCTTTTGTTTAATAATGTATGAAGGATATCCAAGTTTTTGATTGAATTAAGTGATTAATGATTTTTTATCTAAGGTTGAAGCGAACCTAAATGACTAATGAAATATTATACTATATATAATAAAAGGTCTAGGAGTACCTATATGATATAATGATGAAATATATGAAGTTATAATTATCTACGGTAAGAATGGTAGATAAATGGAGTTACCATATAAGGAGTAAGAGGCTAGTTAGTGAGTGAGTGAAAAGGTTCAAACTAGTGATCTAAATGGTAATTCAGGTAGGAATAAGTTGAAGTATGAAAGTCTGCGAGAGTATATTCTACGGCTGGAACAAATAGCAGTTGATAAGAAATCTTTGATAATTCTACTGTCAAGCTTGTATCCTTGTTGCGTTCGAAATGAAATATTTCAAAATGATGTAATCGTTTAGAAAACGAATTGTGTTTAATGATGATAATGATGAAAAGTTCTTGGTGAACTTTAAAGGTGATAAAAAGTTCTTGGTGAACTTTGTAGTAATAATTGAGGTAATAATGTTTATCTCAATGAGAGAAATGACTCAATGAGAAATGTTTGATTATTGATGAGAAATGAGTTCTCGATTAACTGAATAATCAAAAAAGCTTTGCAAAACATGCAAACTTGACAATAGAATGATAATAAATAATACTAATATCTTTCAAAACTAACATCTTTTTAAATATTTCTAAACATCTCAATAAACATTCATTAATATTTGCAAAATATTGGTATTCAGAAGAACAATAAGTCATTAAAATTAATTGCAAACAGTTACAGTCTAGAATTGCTTAGTCGACAATAATGTTTAGCTTCCGCCGGACACAGAGAATATGAGAACGTGTGAAAGAGAAAGAATTATTGACAAAGTCCAAGTCAATAATTCGCATTTAAATAATCATGATCAAATAAGAATTTTGATTATTAACTTGTGGTATAAAAGAGCGTTTGGTGAAAGTTATTCTTTTATTAAGACTTTCGTTTATGACTTGCTAAATTAAAAAATCAGAACATCAAATGATTTTAAAGATATGATCAGTTAAATAGAAATTCAAATTTCATTATTAACGTTGAATTATTGTTTTTAGATTAATTTTCTAACGTAAAAATAAAGAACATGAATAAATGATAAAATTCAAGCAGTATTTGCCAAAACTGCATAATAAAAAACATATTAGTTAAGTAGCTATTATCCTACAATCTTATTTGAATATTTTTAAAATTTATTATGCATTATTTTTGAGGTTAATTTAAAGATTGATTAATCTACACAATGACCGATCTAAATAAATCGAAAGGATAAACAAATAAATTAATTATTTAAAAATTCATTTTTCAAATATCTCTAAATTAAGATATTAAATTTCCATTTTTAATTACAATCTTTTAAATAAATATAAATTAATTACCATTAAATTAACGGTCATTTAACTAATTGGAATAAAATATTTTGAATCTATGAATTAAAGCTAACATCTCTTTACATTGAAATTTGAAACAACTCTTCTATTAGTGAAATTAACATCTTTTACTTATATAGAAATTATATTATTACTCTATAAATTTAATTATGTGTTAATTTTAAGTATTCATATATATTTCTGTGTTAGATTTAAGTCTTATATATTATAGTATGTAGCACGCATTTAAAGTAGAAATAAATACACACTCAGTAGGTATTCTAAAAATATGTATGCAAACAGCTGAGCGCTGGAGATACACATTACAATCAGTTGATGTAGGTACATTGTAGGTATGTATTGAACACATAAAGAAATAGCATAGTGACGCCTCAAAAAATGAGCGCATAGAAAATGAGCTTATAGAAAATTCAAGAAGAGATACTGAAATATAAACATTAAATCAGACTAAATTAAATAACTATACGAAACATGAATGAATAAATTTTAACTCGTTTGAGAATTTTAATTTAATAAATGATTAATATTTTTAAATTATTATTTCATATAAATCTTAATCAAAAACATTTTATTTTATATTTGACAATTTTAATTGAAACATCACTTACGAGGTAGAATTTATTTTTAATATTATTTATCAAGGTTATTATTCTACTAAATTATTTAATTAGTTAATGCAATTGTCCCACGAATTAAAATTCACATGACTATCAATATTCTTTTACAGAACATTTTTAAACTAACATGATCTTCTTCCAGCAGTTAAACAAGCGGCATTTAGTTTAAATTATGGAAACACGGGAATTTAAACTTGGGAAAAGGGAATAGAAGGATAATTTATAGGAAAACAATAGAACATTCTAATTAAATTGAAAAGAAAATAAATCATTAAATTTTAAACAAAATTTTTAATTAGAACTTGAATTTTAATATTTCAAATTTTAACGTAAATATATTTGAAAAAGTTTGATATAATTTTAAATTAGAAGTTTTATAATTTTAAATTACTTTGAATATTAATGAACAATTTGAGTGAAAAATAACTTGAAATATGAAAGTGAATATTTAAATTACAATTTTTACAAATTTAATATTTGAAAATAATTTCATTTCGATAAGATTGAAAAGAATAATAATTATTACTTAGTTTTAGTGACTAGATTTTAAGTATCTTTTCTTTTACGCATATATTATTTTTCTTTGATGTTGAATATTAAATTGGGATTTTATGTATTATTATTGGTTTTTATCAATGTTTTATTTTATGTGTTTTTACTTTATTATAATAATCAATTATTATTTTGAGATAAAAGGTATACGAGATCTTGCTATTTAAATTTGGTTTTATGAAAGTAGTTATTTAAATTTTTAATGAACATACTTCTACCTGTTGAGTAATTGAATAAACTAAGAAGATATTTAAATTTTTTAATTAGCATATAAATAGCAAGCGCTCAATGCCTTGACAGTTAGTTAGTTAGTTGAGTGTAGTGGAGTGGCAACACTCACTTAGAGTGTGACGCTCACACTCAGTTGGAGATATACATTGGCTCGTGTTAATACCCACTCTCCCATTGGGACTCCTATCATGTCTAATGATATGGATCCCTACTCTATACCCTATCTATCCCTTTAATATGTAAGCTACCTTAATCTGTAACGTAAGATAATTAATAACTCCCTCACTATTTCAATGAACCCTGTTTGAACCCTATTATATTATTTAATATGATATAAACTCTTACGTAACTAGAGGTAGCGTCATCTTAAAATTAAACTTAAAATTAAATTCAATTGAAAATGATTATATTTTAATTTCACTTAAAATTACCCAGACTTAAAAATTAAAAGCTTAAAGTAATGTTCTGATTTAATTTGAATTTTTTAAATTATTCCTAAATACTTAATGACCTTTTAATATTTTTACTTTTAAGTTTTGAATTTTATGAGGCACTATAATAAAATTTGTCGCCTGGATGTTAATTGCATGGTCATTAAAATAATTAACCGTCTTGGTTAATTTCCCTGTTCTAAAGGGCGTTCCCTATTTTTGATTTGGTTAAAAGCCTCCGTTGCCATCTTGGACTTTAAACTTCTTATCTCATACAATTTCATGTCTTCATCGGTTTTTATCTTTTTAGTATGTTAACTTAAACTTAAATCATTAACTTAAAATTAAATTCAATTGAAAAACGATTATTGTTAATTTTCACTTAAAATTACCCAAACTTAAATAAAAAAAAACTTAAAATAATGGTCAAATTTAGTTTGAAAAAAAAATTCTTAAATGCTGCTAGATCTTGTTTTGTTAATTTTGCTTTTTGTTTTTTGTTTTTTATGAGGCATTACTATAAAGTTTGTCGCCTGAATGTTTATAGCCTGATCGTTAAAGTAATTTACTGTTCCAATTAGTTTCCCTGTTCTAAAGGGGTCCCTCGTTTGATTTGGTTAAACGCTTCTGTCGCCATTTTAGACTTCAGACTCCGCATTTCGTACATTCTCATATCTTCATCGGACTTCACCTTTCTGGATTGATTGTACTCAC
>CANNZV010001622.1:0-140059 GCA_947561585.1 Caprella mutica | reverse complement strand
GTCACTTTGGCACACTATTATAAGGTGATGTGTCACAATAATATTATGATGTGTCACTTTGACACACCATAAAATCAACACTATATTAGCATGATGTGTCACTTTGGCACACTATTATCAGCATGATGTGTCACTTTGGTACACTATTATCAGCATGATGTGTCACTTTGGCCCATTGCACTCGAAAAATGTGTCAGTGGCATGAGTTCATGCATTTTAAGTGCGTCTAAAATTTTCTCAGTGTATGTACAGTTTTACAGTTTACAATTTACTAACAATGTTTAAAAAAGGTTTCAAGTACCCACACCAAAGTGCTAAACTTTACTATTTAAACTGTGAAATTTGTGAACTGTTACAGAAATATCACAAATAGCTAAATGTGCAACACACTTGTGTACAATGTTACCTTGGACCAAAATATCTCATATGAAATTGTCATAAGGTTTTAAGCATGTGTATTTGTTATCATGTACAAATAATATAAAAAGAAGGAGTGAAGAAAATAAGAAAAAATACTTATAATTTATAGAAGAAAATATTTGTCCACTTATCAACTCAGCTAACCACATATCCTCTCTGACGCGCGTGGGACAGAAAGGGATAGCTCTCGCTAGCGAGGGACTGATAGGGACGAGGGATTTCAGATGTCGTAAGACGTCTGATTCCAACGTCACTCTCTCGTCTTAGATTAGATTTCACTCACAACCCAAGTCTTTAACTAACGGGATGCCCCACGTCTCTCCCACTCTGGAAGTCCTACTTCTGTTCCACCCGAGATGACCATTTCTTTTCTCTCCAAGCAATTTGTATATAACAATACCTATGTAATATGCTAATTTAAACAAATTATTTTGAAGGCAAACTTACATACCCATTATATGCAATAGAGTAAGAAATAGTGACACAAATATCATGATTTAATTAATTTCTTATATGTCAAGACCATGGAATTGGACGAAAGGACAAATCTCCTCTATTGTGTCAGATTACAATACACCCAGTGATTCTGAAATAATCAAATAAATTAACCTAGTTCAAAAACAGATAGTCATGAATATTTTAATTGCAAATAAATTCAAGCATCATAAATAAAAGGTACCTAGTACAAATAATAATGCAAACATTTAAGTACATAACGACTGAAATGAGATATATATGATGCTATTTGATATAAAATAGAATAATTTGACGAGTACAGAACGAAATATAAATACCTGATTAGGTGATAAAGTCGATTGGAAAAACTGTCATCTTACCAAAATGAATCTGAGAATTGTTTTGGCACAGAACATATTTAAACAAATCTATTATAAGTTAATAGCAATGAAACAATGAAACAATTTATTCAAGAACACATGCACAGATGAAATATACAAATAGAAGGGTATAATTTAAAAAAATTAATTGAATGTATTCAAGGCCCAAGAAGCTCAAAGGCTTACTGGGCAACCTATATAATTAAATCGACACTAGAGGGTGCCATTTAATTAAATCGACACTAGAGGGTGTCAGCATCATATTGTGGTCTGAAATTATTGGTCTTTAGGCAGTATTTATTTATTTGTAATCATGCTAGGTTCTCGCCTAACTCAAAAAGGTTTCAATCAAATTGCCTGAAAATTTTATAGGTGTTTGTCATTATCCAGGAACCAGTTGGTTAGATTTTACTGATTGTTACAATAATTAGTAACATCATTTTATTATCATAGTATTCTTTAGTGACACATTTTAGTTAGGCTATATATTTATTGTTATTTGAACATATTTTTGATTAGGAAGGTGGGAAAAATAACTTTCATCGTAAAATAAACACTAAATTAACTATCATTGATGACTGACTGTAGGTACTGTCGTACTGGTAGTTGGGGCCGGAAGTGATATTTCTTCTACATAGGTAGTTAGGTACTACACCTTTTTGAATTAAATTTAAAACATTTTTAAATTAATTTAAAAGAAGTCGAGTTATATTTAAAAAGTTAGAAAAAAAGTAATTCGAGTTATATATGAAATAGCAACTTAAAGCTACTCCGTGAATACAATCACTATCCAAGGAATGTGACGAAAAGGGTCACAAGCACCGATGGCTGCACTCACGTATGGAAGAGGAAAATGAAGAGGTGCTACAGTTTTCTGTGTTATTTCTCGTTTTACGTTTTCATTAAAATAAAAATATTTTTTAAATAGATATGCTCCATTAATAAATAATCCTAATAATAATTTTTTTCTTTCATTTTGAGAATTTTATATTCCTTTCTTAGTTTACTTTATTTCTAATATATTTGTATGATGCAATCATTCATTGTATTTCATCATATAATGTTGTTTGTTGTATCCGCTAGTTTGTTGTACTACACATTTCATGATTATTTAATGACCTGTCACGCCCCTACATATACATATATTTGATGTTAAGCAGTAATAAACTGCAAAAGTGTCGGACTGATGTTGGACTAGAGGGGCGTCAAACTTATGGTGTTGTCGAGCCAATGAATAGTAACCCTATTAGTTTAACTAAGACCTCGTAGTTGAAGAGCATAACCCAAAACACAAGCACTGTCCTCTTAAACTGCAAGTAGTTTGAAAAAATGGTAAACATGTAAAAATTAAAAAAATACATAATCCAAATTACAACAGTTCGGGGCCTAAGGGACGCCACCCCCTTCTTTCCCATCCACCAAAGACAGCTAACGGATAGAGCCCTTAGGTGCTCAGTTTTTAAATCACGGTATGTTGCTAGGTACCGAGTTTATTTAGGGAAAACAATCAAATAATTCATACCTATCTATAGGGTAAGTTCTGAGTTATCGGACTGTTCCAGATTTACGAATAAGTAGAAGATGTTAAAATGAGAGTTAGATAAATAATTATAATATATTCGCTTCCTTGCTCAAAAATGTGGAACCGTTCGATAATTGGAACTTATCCTAATTAGTCAGGTACCTAAAGTGTAAATAACTAATCAATATTCTTAAATCCAATTATTTATTTAAATTTACATCTCAATTGAATAACTGAACTATAATAAACAATGAATTCAATCAATCATACCTAAAAATGCTATCATTATCACTCAATATATCACAAATCTTCATTCAAATAACGGTCAAAATAATACATCTTATCATCCATACTATGTGATAAGCCTACCTAATTGGATTTTAATATTATATTAATGTTTCTTTTAGAAACACAAAAAGTGATCAAACTGTATGATTATTATAGATAATCAAAATTCATATCCTATAATAATTTTATATGTCAGTTCAATATTATAATATAATTCAAGTATAATAATATACATTCCTATCATTTGACAATGCTAAGTTTTCTGCAGTTCAAGGCTCATAAATATTTTTTTAAACATTACGGTAGGTAGCTACTGATAGAGGGGGGGGGGGGGAGGTGTGAGATGAATGAGGCGTGCGAGGGGTGGGGGATCTGTACATTAACACTGATATACAGTTTGGGGAAAATAATGTGGCAATAAATGATAACAGAGAGAAAAAATAACCTATTTAACTGTGTACTTCTATTCCTCTATAAACTTATATTTTTTTACAACTAAATATAATACATTTGTGTTAATATATAGTTAAATTTCAGCGTATTAGTCACTGGTCATTCTTCCTATCCGTGAATGTGTGTGTGTACGTATGTTTCTTCTCAGAAGATCACTCACACTAGTGGACTTACATGTTTATTTCTCAATCACTGCCTATCGTATTCAAGATTTAAAACACTGATCGATTGACTGTCAAAGAAAATGTTGACTTTATGACTTAGTATACTAGCTCGTGATTATAAGGAATTAATATTTATTTTAATTTCATATTATACCGATAGCGCTATAAATAGTGTAAAAATATTGAACTTCAAATTATTTTCGGTCATAGAAGTTTATTGAAAGATACAAATGCAGTTGAGTAGTTAGTTACTCGTTAGGTACATAGAAACACTATTTTGGATAGTAGAAATTACCTTGCTACATTAGTTATAGTTAATTACTAAATATGTACATAGATACTATAATCAGGTATAAGTAAGTTAGGGACCTACATACACCAATTGGGATATTATTAGGTACCTAGATGATATAGTTTGGGGTACGGTCAAGAGCCCCCCTCCCCTCCGGTCACGAGCACCCTCTCCCTGTTTTTAAATCCTTATTTATCTAGTTAAACAAATGAAGAACTACTCAGATAGAAATAACTGAGAATTGCAAATGTAGTTTGTTGTACTGCACACTTCATGATTGTTTAATAACCTGGCAGGATCTCTTGACCTAGGGGGCTTACGACCTACAGCCATAGTTTGACAGTCATGATCTGAGTACCTAAGGTTAGGTATCAAGATACACTTGTTGAGTTATTTCAAATCAAATTAGATTGTTGATACACTAGTTGGTTAAGGGAATGGTTCATGTACTTAGGTAGTACCAATAATACTTGTCCGATTGAGCTGAGATTTTAACATAAGGTGTAAAGTGAAAAATAATCATATGCTCTCTTTTTGAGATTTTTTCATTTTGGGGCCCCCCTCCCCCGTGGGGGTCGAAAAACCTTCTTTTTCGACCCCCCCCCCCCGGGAAACTATAGAACGGCTTGGGGGTTGGTGCTACAGAAAAATTTATTGAAGCTAATATGTTCTCTACTACTATCCTAAGGTCGTGGTGCAGTTTCTTTTTTGAATTTCTATCTGAAAAAATTTTTATTTGAATTTTTAAAAAAATTGTCATTTTTTTTTTTTTTTTTTTTTTTTTTTTTTTTTCAAAAAAAAAAGTTTATAGAAAAAGTTATAGGAAAAGGGCTTCACCACGACCTTAGGAATTTCGGTCTGAACATATTAGCTCTCATACATTTTTCTGTAGCACCAACCCCCAAAAAGTTCTATACTTTTGAACGTGGAGAATTTGAGAAAAAATGGTACTGAGATAATGGAGGAAGAAAAAAATTTTTCAAAAAATTTTTAAATTTAAAAAAAAAACTATATGCTTTTCGTCCCAGCCAAGAAGACTCATCAGGTCGCTTCGGGGGTCAACCCAGGCAGCGACGAAGCCTTCAACCATAAATGGGAGGCAAAAAAACAACACAGAAACAACACAAAAACAACCTCAAAACAACCTCAAAACTCCCTAACCCCCAAACTGAGAAGCGTGTTTGACACACGTACAAACGTACTAGGTGAATGGAATTTTTTGTGAGTTTTCTTTGGTAGATTTGCAGGGTAACTAAATTAAAAAAAAAAAAAACGAAATAAATGTAAAAAATACCTGAACCATTCCCTTAATCATGAGTTAGTTTCAAGATACACTAGTTAAATTAGGTATGTAATAGTTAGCGCACTCACAAGTTGTGACAGTTACAACTTTCTGTGTTATTTCTTTGTTTATATTAAAATAAAAATGATTGTTAAATAGATATACCTAGTCAATTAAAAAATAATCCAAATAATAAAATATTATTTTTCTTTCGTTTTTTTAAACTTTACATTCCTTTAATCCTTTATAAGTTGACTTTATTTCTAATAGGAATTTGTAAGATGCAATGATTTATTGTATTTTATCATTTAATGTAGCTTATTGAATCCGCTAGTTTGTTTTACTGCACACTAAATGATTATTGAATGACCTGGCAGGGGAATTGGGGGGGGGGGGGACATATATTTGTTGTTGAATCAGATATAATTTGCAAAAGTGTCGGACTAATGTGGCGTCGGACTAAGTAGTAGTCGGACTAATGAGGCTTCGAACTAATGGTGCGTCGGACCAATGAATAGTAACCTAAACTAAACTAGTAGGTACTTATATAATATTATTAATCAACTTCAAATTTCCTGACCGTATTATTTCGTAAATAGTAATTGCAAATATTCTTTAATCTATTGGTTCCTAAGTATACATAATATAAATAATTTCCATCAGTACAAAAAATCTTCAATTCAAATATTTAAACCAATAGGAAGGTATTCTTCGTCAATTAGTTATTAAGAGATATTATAATATTCAAACATTGGTCTAGGTAGCTAACTGAATTTAAAAAATTGTATTGCGTTGCGCTATCAGTGCTCAGCTGTAAAATATTTAATAAATTGACATAGGTAGTGGGTTAAGTTACGAATTATCGGGCAGTTCCACATTTTCTGTCATATATATAATTGGTATCCGGATAATTATCACTAATACCTATTAAAATAAAGAGTATATAATATATTTTATTGGAATGTTTATTTTTTCTCCTTTGTCCGAAAATGTGGAACTGTCCAATAATTCGTAACTTACCCCAGATAACCATGAATTAGTACCTAATAAAATTTGAATGTATTTTGAAGCTTATGAAATTGACGTGAAAAAGTGGCACTAACTTACATACATACAAGTTAAATGTATCGTTAAAATGAGAGTAGTGGAGTAATGGAATGATGAATATATTAAGGTACGTAACACATGTAATAATGAGGATACAAGTACTATTGAAGAAATATAATTTAATTTTTCAGTGTATAGCTTATGTGTGATCTATGTTTAAAGATAAATAATAATTACTGCCTAGTCAAGAAAAAGTTAGTTTTTATTGCAAAAATTGAATACCATCTGACAAACTGTTACCTAGGTAATACTAATATTACTAAACCTCAAAAATTATATCGTACACGTAAAATTGAAAGAAATACAATTTCTTACATATGTACCTAGCTAACTATGAAGCTAATTACTTTACCTGAACCTAATAATAGAATAAAAAACATTGCACATCAACCTAGCTCTTTCAAAAATATAAAGATTATAAACTTCCATAGTTGAAAATAATTTAGAACTTGAATATATTTTCTAATTAAAACCTAATATTTAACCATAGCTGGATGCAACACTAATAATTATTATACCTATTATTTTAATCATGAGTATAACGTGGATAAAATCGTCAGTGAAAGTGACTGTACAAGAACATTCGTACGTACATGTGCTCACGCCTTCAACTGAATTAAAACTAGACACGAATTGCATTTGTTATATACTATTTTGTTATAAATAAATTAGCAGTTAACAAAGAAATATTAGTACATACTTTGATTGTAGATTTGTTTCTCAGTGCACCTATCATTCACTACCTTTTCCTTGTATATTGTCAACCCCTTCCCCTCCCTAATATTTGTCTTTTGACCGTATTTATATTATTAATGAATGATAAATACCCACTAATGTTAGCATGATAAATATCCAATAATAAATAAAAATACTGCAATATTATAATGTTATTTACGTATCGAATATTTATTTTTAATCACTTTTTCTTTGCATTAAATTACTGAAATTTTGAAACGTAGTTTTCTCAGATACCTAGGTTTAGAATAATCAATATTTCAATCCATCAAAAGATGACAAGTGTCATTGTCACTATGCACTAAACATATTTTAAAAACTTACTGATTCATTGTATTTATATTATTTTTATATTACCTAATTCATTTCTAAATTATCAGTAAATGCAATAAGTTATTATTATCTGAACATATCAATGATTAGGTAGATTGAAAGAAAATAAATATATACACCTACTGAAAAGTAATCGATAAATTATTGGTTGCTAAATTAGTATCTATAAATAGTTGAATACATCCAGACCTATAAGTTTTAGTAAATATATCAAAATAAATAGTATTGTTGCTGCACTAACAGTAGGTAGGTAAACTATTGAATATTACGATGATATTTTATTAAAAATAATTATAGTTTGATATACAATATATAAATGAGAAATAATAGTGTTTGTATTTTGTTATTCATGAATGAATAACAAGAGGGAGTAATTGTTTTGTGTTCGTGCTTTTAAATTACTTTATGATAAGCAATCAGGTATTAAGTACCAGCTTATAATGTTAATTGAATTATTGCTAATGCTCATTACGTAACTAATGAGTGTAATTTTTTTTAAATATATGTACGATTCCAGAATAGTTGGGTATCTATTTACATACCCAACTTCACCTCCTAATCGATGGACCTCCCCCCCCCCCCCTCGCCTGCCCAGGAGACTGTAGATTATTGAGAGGACAAGTTGGGTAACTACACACACAACTTCACCTAAATATCATTGACTGAATCAGTGAGAGGTGAAGTTGTGGAACGACACACACTACTCTACAACAATAGAATACTGATTTTATTTGAGCGGTGTAGTTGGGTGAGAACACACATAGGTACACCGTTTGAGATATTTCCAATTCGTTTAGAAGTACAGTTGGGTAAGAATGCACCTAACTTTACCGTAGAGGAAAAGCTTCATTTCGTGGAGAGCGACACTTCGTAGTTACCCAACTTTACCTCTCTACCCTCCAATTATTCTATTTTATATCAAATAGCATCATATATATCTCATTTCAGTCGTTATGTACTTAAATGTTTGCATTATTATTTGTACTAGGTACATTTTATTTATGATGCTTGAATTTATTTGCAATTAAAATATTCATGACTATCTGTTTTTGAAGAAGGTTAATTTATTTGATTATTTCAGAATCACTGGGTGTATTGTAATCTGACACAATAAAAGAGATTTGTCCTTTTGTCCAATTCCATGGTCTTGACATATAAGAAATTAATTAAATCATGATATTTGTGTCACTATTTCTTGTTCTATTGCATATAATGGGTATGTAAGTTTGCCTGCAAAATAATTTGTTAAATTAGCATATTACATAGGTATTGTTATATACAAATTGCTTGGAGAGAAAAGAAATGGTCATCTCGGGTGGAACAGAAGTAGGACTTCCAGAGTGGGAGAGACGTGGGGCATCCCGTTAGTTAAAGACTTGGTTTGTGAGTGAAATCTAATCTAAGACGAGAGAGTGACGTTGGAATCAGACGTCTTACGAAAACTGAAATCCCTCGTTCCTATCGGTCCCTCGCTAGCGAGAGCTATCCCTTTCTGTCCCACGCGCGTCAGAGAGGATGTGGTCAGCTGAGTTGATAAGTAAACAAATATTTTCTTCTATAAATTATAAGTATTTTTTCTCATTTTCTTCACTCCTTCTTTTTATATTGTTTGTACATGATAACAAATACACATGCTTAAAACCTTATGACAATTTCATATGAGATATTTTGGTTCAAGGTAACATTGTACACAAGTGTGTTGCACATTTAGCTATTTGTGATATTTCTGTAACAGTTCACAAATTTCACAGTTTAAATAGTAAAGTTTAGCACTTTGGTGTGGGTACTTGAAACCTTTTTTAAACATTGTTAGTAAATTGTAAACTGTAAAACTGTACATACACTGAGAAAATTTTAGACGCACTTAAAATGCATGAACTCATGCCACTGACACATTTTTCGAGTGCAATGGGCCAAAGTGACACATCATGCTGATAATAGTGTACCAAAGTGACACATCATGCTGATAATAGTGTGCCAAAGTGACACATCATGCTAATATAGTGTGCCAAAGTGTCACATCTCCTTATAATAGTGTGCCAAAGTGACACATCATGATTTTATAGCATGCCTAAGTGACACATCATGATTTTATGGTGTGTCAAAGTGACACATCATAATATTATTGTGACACATCACCTTATTATAGTGTGCCAAAGTGACACATCAACTTATAATAATGTGCCAGAGTGACACATCAACTTATAATAGTGTGCCAAAGTGACACATCACCATACCTTAGAGTATCAAGGTGACACATCACCATATCTTAGAGAATTAAAGTGACACATCACCATATCTTAAAGTATCAAAGAGACACATCACCATATCTTAAAGTATCAAAGTGACACATCACCATATCTTAGAGAATTAAAGTGACACATCACCATATCTTAAAGTATCTAAGAGACACATCACCATATCTTAGAGTATCAAATGGACACATCACCATATCTTAGAGAATCAAAGTGACACATCACCATATCTTAGAGTATCAAAGGGACACATCACCATATCTTAGAGAATCAAAGTGACACATCACCATATCTTAGAGAATCAAAGTGACACATCACCATACCTTAGCGTATCAAAGTGACACATCACCATACCCTAGAGTATCAAAGTGACACATCACCATATCTTAGAGTATCAAAGGGACACATCACCATATCTTAGAGAATCAAAGTGACACATCACCATATCTTAGCGTATCAAAGTGACACATCACCATATCTTAGCGTATCAAAGTGACACATCACCATACCTTAGCGTATCAAAGTGACACATCACCATACCTTAGCGTATCAAAGTGACACATCACCATATCTCAGCGTAGATCAAAGTGACACATCACCATATCTTAGCGTATCAAAGTGACACATCATCATATCTTAGCGTATCAAAGTGACACATCACCGTATTTTAGCGTATCAAAGTGACACATCACCGTATTTTAGCGTATCAAAGTGACACATCACCGTATTTTAGCGTATCAAAGTGACACATCACCATACCTTAGCGTATCAAAGTGACACATCACCATATCTCAGCGTAGATCAAAGTGACACATCACCATATCTTAGCGTATCAAAGTGACACATCACCATATCTTAGCGTATCAAAGTGACACATCACCATATCTTAGCGTATCAAAGTGACACATCACCATACCTTAGCGTATCAAAGTGACACATCACCATACCTTAGCCTATCAAAGTGACACATCACCATATCTCAGCGTAGATCAAAATGACACATCACCATATCTTAGCGTATCAAAGTGACACATCACCATATCTTAGCGTATCAAAGTGACACATCACCATATCTTAGCGTATCAAAGTGACACATCACCATATCTTAGCGTATCAAAGTGACACAACACCATACCTTAGCGTATCAAAGTGACACATCACCATACCTTAGCGTATCAAAGTGACACATCACCATATCTCAGCGTAGATCAAAGTGACACATCACCGTATTTTAGCGTATCAAAGTGACACATCACCGTATTTTAGCGTATCGAAGTGACACATCACCGTATTTTAGCGTATCAAAGTGACACATCACCATACCTTAGCGTATCAAAGTGACACATCACCATATCTCAGCGTAGATCAAAGTGACACATCACCATATCTTAGCGTATCAAAGTGACACATCACCATATCTTAGCGTATCAAAGTGACACATCACCATATCTTAGCGTATCAAAGTGACACATCACCATACCTTAGCGTATCAAAGTGACACATCACCATACCTTAGCGTATCAAAGTGACACATCACCATATCTCAGCGTAGATCAAAGTGACACATCACCGTATTTTAGCGTATCAAAGTGACACATCACCGTATTTTAGCGTATCAAAGTGACACATCACCATACCTTAGCGTATCAAAGTGACACATCACCACATCTCAGCGTAGATCAAAGTGACACATCACCATATCTTAGCGTATCAAAGTGACACATCACCATACCTTAGCGTATCAAAGTGACACATCACCATATCTCAGCGTAGATCAAAGTGACACATCACCATATCTTAGCGTATCAAAGTGACACATCACCATATCTTAGCGTATCAAAGTGACACATCACCATATCTTAGCGTATCAAAGTGACACATCACCATATCTTAGCGTATCAAAGTGACACATCACCATATCTTAGCGTATCAAAGTGACACATCACCATACCTTAGCGTATCAAAGTGACACATCTTGATATAATAGAGTGCCTAAGTTACGTAGCATTATTTTACTATCAGTTGGTTACACTGATAGAATTGGTCTGAATATCACTTATTGATAAGCTATAGGGCCGCATACTAATTTTCGACTTGTATCTAAATTTCTGAGATAAACTTAACATTTATGTTTGAAAAACCCTCTTGAAAAAAAATAGCGGCGCTACTGTTGCCGCTACACAAAAAAAGAAACGCCGCTTGTGGCACACGCTACAAGTATAATTTTCATTTACCGAACAATATTAATATTCATAATTAAACTATACAATACATCACTATGAAGGGAAAGGTGCAATTTTCATATCATATTCACGATATGAAAAACCATGAATAATGATATATATGCTCATAATATTGCAAAGATTTTATAATGCGAATGTTCTCTCTGACATTTTGGTATCTTAATTTACATGGTTAGAAACTTAAGACTTAAAAAACCCTGCGTGTGTGCGGCCATTAAGATACATTTTTAAATTTGAAAACAACTGTTTAATGTCAGTCTTTAGTGTATAGAAATATATCCATGTTTACATGTGTAATGTAATTATATATTAGTGATTAATATTCCGGAAAAAAGATCAAAAAACAATTGATCACAAAAAATAATTGATTACATTACGCGATGAATAGTTTCAACGGCAAATTGTCTTAGCGGTGAAGTGTTTTAGCGGTCAGGCGGCTAATATTTTGTTTAGATGTTTCTGCCGTCCAGTTGACTGTTCATCCTTGCTAATATAGAATATAGTAGAATATTCATAGAATACAGTAGAGACAATCGAGACGGTTAGTGTGCGTGACGTCATCACAGCAAAACTTTTAATCAAATTTAAGGCAGTCGAAGAGTGGTGGATTATAAAAAAAATGTATATTTATTGCCAATATAAGAAAAGTGTAATGGTACATGATATTATACCAAATACACATGCTTAGAACATTATGACAATTCCATATGAGATATTTTGGTTCAAGGTAACATTGTACACAAGTGTGTTGCACATCCTGAAACCTATTTATATATTTGTTATATTTCTGTTACAGTTCACTAATACTTTCACAGTTTAAATAGTAAAGTTTAGCATTTTGGTCTGGGTACATCATACATGAAGACTTTTTAAAACATAGTTTTAAATGTACATACACTGAGAAAATATTAGAAACACTTAACCCTAGTAACCTAGGGACTGGTCCATGCGCGCCGGTCCTCATGAAAAAATATTAATAATTTTATTGTCAAACCGATTTGGAAGCCGTCTTTTCCTGACTTTTACTTTTCAACATAGTTACATATGATTATACAAAAAAGAAAGTGATAAAAGACAGGATACTCATATTATGAACATTTATTCAAATATCTCAATAAGCCCGAAATACAACTTTAAGTCAGTATATTTCAAAAACTATTTAAGGTACATGTTTCTTTCTGGCATCTTTTCCATTGTAGAATCCTTCTACATCAACAGTTCTTATTTTCATCAAGTTTTATTCATATTTGTGAATGTTATAAGGATTCTATTGATGGCTTTTAAGCAAATATTTTGAAAATCTAAGAAATATTTATTTTTCATCTTTGTTTGTTAATTTTATTCTAAATTAGTAACTATTCTTTTGCGTACACCAATGGATGTGTAAATATCAGATGAAGGTGATTTTATAAAAGACTAAATATAGAAAAGTCAATTTTTTGAGATTTTATAACAGTTTTAGTGAGGACTGGCGCGCCTGGACCAGTCCCTAGGTTAGTGAGCAAACTTTAAAGGGCTAGGTTACTAGGGTTAGAACGCATAAACACATTGAGAGAGAGTGTAATGTGCAAAATTGACACATCAACATATATTAGTGTGCCAAATTCACATCAACACATATAATAGTGTGTCAAAGTGATACATCATGATATAATAGTGTGTTATGATACAACTCATCAAACCTCATTTATTTTCTATTATATGAACGTGTAATACAAAGGTGCACACTTTACAGTGTACTGTCAATGTATGAGAGTAAATTAGACAGTGCCCAGATCACTCATCCCTATCCATCAGTAAAAAATTCCTGTCTGACTTTTTCCCTACACAGAGGAAGGATTAGTTGAATCAAATCAAATTTGATTTGTTTTGACTCATATGAATGGGTTATTTTTGCGCCTACCTACGTGGTGAGTTGCAGGTACTACTTAAAAATAGTTAAATTGACGTGGGTTAAAACAAAACAGTCGTTTTGACTCACTCCTAAACTTAAAAAAAGTTGCGCTAACTCGCATAGTAAGTTAATTTATACACCAGATACATTAGATTAACAGTCGTTGTGAGTTACTACAATACACTCTGTCATAGTTGTTCCAACATACTTTAGAATTCTCAAAAAAGTAACTTTTAACTCTCATAGTAAGTTGATTCAATCTATAAAATGAATTGAATTAATTAATGTTTGATGACACACCATGACATTGTTGTTCTAACACACGTGAAAACATGAATATAGTTCAACCAACTCACGTAAGAAATTGATTCAAAGCATAAATTGACGACCCATTAGTCATAACTTCATAAGTAAACTTTTTTATCTGTGTGCATTATATCTCCCCGACGGACTATTTCCCGTCGGAATTTTCGCCGCCGAATTGTTTTTTAATCTAAACTTTGGATAACAATTCAAAATTATGATTTTTAATTTTATTTTCGAAATATAAGAAATAGTTTTGATATAAAAATTTGTTGTTGTCGTGAAATGATATACCGAAGTCTATTGTCACAAATAACGGACCTTTTTCCAATTTTTTATTAATATTGCTGTCTGGGAATAGGACACTAATGTTGACTGGAGATGGTCTGTTGCAACTTCTTGAACTCATTTTGTATTAATTACTCTTTCGATAATTAGTTTTCACTGGAGAATTTTAGTGAATAGTTAGATATTGGTTATTATTCTATAAAAATGGTTAAACCATTGTGAGTTCTTAAATGTGTAAATATTAAAAACCCATATTGGAATGAAAGGCCCTTTTAAAAGAGGGTAATATTAAGTATAACAATAATGAATAGTATGTTCATTAATTCTGTACAAAATTAATTGGTAAATTAATAAGATTCAATAAAATGTATTATCTATTTATTGTATACCCTGTAAAAAATATATACCCTGTATGATGAGAAATGGAATCAGGGTCACTACCAATTCCATAGAATCAACACTGAAATCTATTGCACCTTTGGGAACATATATAAGCAAAGAGCTTTGAGGGCATCCTAAAAAAATTTAGGTTGCTCCTCGTGTTCTGGAAAGACATAAATTTGAAGGAGTAATTGATAGATCTATTTTCTTCACTTAAATAATAAATTCACGGTATTTAATACTATAGGGGTGGAATAACTATTGCAGCTTGCGACGTTTGGCAATCCTTTATAGTATTGAGTGAATATTCCCTATAATGCTTGTATATAATTAATATCATATCTTAATTGTATGCGAATTTACAAAGGCACAGTCCTAAAATCAAAACGACCAATATGGACACACAAAGAAATCAAAAGTATTAATAATAATACTGTGTACTAATCAAATTGGTCTTCTATTGCAAGGTGTATGTTTTATCAAAATTATGCGTAAATAACCCAAAATACTGATAAATTATTCGTCGGGGGAAAGTCTGGACGAGAAAAAAGTTCAGCTAGGATAAGTCCGGCACCCTATATTGGTGAAGTCTCAAACAACCACGTGCCTTCTAATGAGGTTCATTAATATCCTGGCTTTAGAAATGACAGGACGCATCATGTCCTTGTACCTTTCTTTCATCTAATTAATTTAATTATTAGTGATGTGAATCATCAGTGACAAATTATAGATCACGTAATATTAAAGCCATAAGGGGTATTAATAACATTCATCTGATGATTATCAAAAGTTGAGTTAACTATCAAAGATTTAAAAAATTGACTGAGTGTTATAGGTTTCATGCGTTTACACAGGTTTTTATCAGCCATTGTCATTTAATTACTTTTGCAATATTGCAATTCATACTTAATGTCAATAATAATAATCACTAATAAATATACTAATGTTTAGTTTATGTTCTTGTATCTATCTCCACCTTATGCAGCAATTGAAATGAGAGAAAATAAACAATGAAAGAATAATTGAAAGAAAGTTAATTAGCAATTTTTTTTGTCAGTGTCACACTATAATAGTGTGTCAGTGTCACACTATAATAGTGTGTCAGTGTCATACAATAATAGTGTGTCAGTGTCACACTATAATAGTGTGTCAGTGTCTCACACATTTCACAGGTTTGGTCGATTATCTACTATAATATTAGACATACAGTTCCTCACAGATCTTATATCCTCTTCCCGTACGAATTGCTAGGATCCCCGGCTCAGTCGTTGTGTCTAGCCCTCCATTTTGTAGACATACATTCACAATATGAAGATAGTAAACACCACAGTATATAGAATAGGGTAGTAGGGACACTGCATTATATTTTGAATTGCGGATGTAGTCTAGTGACGTCATCAGGATTTGGCTCGTTGCTATAGCAACCCGACGTTCAAAACTGAAGTTTGGGCGGCCATCTTAGATTATTATTAACATTGACTCTGGAGCTTACTTTATCAGTTTATCCTGCTGTGTTTCTTTAATTTTTCACTTAAAATAAATCAGGATGTGATTTCACTAATGTTTTATCTCTATAACGTGGCTAAACGATTGAAAACTCTGCAATTCTTGAAAATGATACAGGTAGGCCCTTAGTAGGGTAAAGTTTAAAATTACCTATCTACCAGATACTGGGATAGGTACCTATTTTTCTAACCTTAGCTATTAGGTCTTTAGAGTAACTAGGTACCTGTAAATAGCTACCTAGGTATTTGTTGGCATTATCTACTCACGTATAGTTATATATTTTCTCTCTGAAGTCTGAATCAACTTCAGCCAAAAATCAAATCAGCCAAAATATATTATGTATTGATAAAATTCAGTCTGTATTTGGTGTGCAAAATTCCACTGACTTTTTAAAAAATCCACCATAAATTTCCAGTAATTTGGCTGATCCAGTGGCGATAGAACCGTCACAGATCCACCAACATTTTCCCACTGAAAATTAATGGTAATGTAATATAGGATAAAATACCTAAAAATCAACCGACTTTGCCATAATCCAGTTTGAAAAGTAGGTATCCTCAGACCCAGGATTTTTTACAGAAATTGGAATTTGGGCGCAGCAAATAACATGGGAACATAGGAATTAAATAGGACTTGGGCGCACATACACACATCCTGCTCTACTTTTCAGACTGGGCCATAATATTTTTTTCAATGCAGAAAAATTCCACCGACAAGTTGGTGGAATTTACCTTGAAATACAGTCTGCTATGTATATGACATATATGTCAGTCTGCACTCTGCAGAATATTCCTTTCAGATATATATATCAATATATTTCAGATATTGAGGTATTCTCTTACAAACAATTTTGAATTAATTCCTATAGCTATTTACCCTTGTAAATTAATCTCAAAGACTATTTTATTTATTTACTTAATTTTACTGTGAACAGAAATACAGAATAAAGATCTGTAACCTAATTAGATTTTGGATTTTGCTTTCCTCAGACTGGAGAATATGGGCCAGGGCTGCCAGGCTGTACTGTTCGATATAAATATAATTAATATATTGATGGTAATTGGCTAATAGGTAGGTAGGTACCTAGATTTTGCTGGGCTAAATTTTAATCAGCTATTCAGCCTCTTCTAACTAGACTTCTAAGCTATGAATTTAGCTATCATCCCATGTTTTGGACAATGACAGACAGTCTGTCTGTCATTGTTTCCAAGTGTGGCAGGAAAATCGCCAGTTTAGACTTTATAGTGAAAAAATGATTCAGCTCACCCGTCAGTCGTCACACGGTCACCACATATTATAAGATACTTTAAAAAAAAATAGACTTCCTAAGTTTTCTATGTAGTTCCCAAGTTCCTAGTGAAGATTTTACATTTGAAAACATTGCTACCTATGATTCGTGTGTATTTCTTGGGCCTATTTTATGTTATTTTAATTTACAGGGTTTTTCAATTTATTTTAACCTCTGCTCTCCAAAGTCGCCAATATTATGGCAATATAGTTATAATACTAATAGTATATGAAAATATCTCCCATAATCTACTAATGGAAAATTTTATTCAATAAATAAATGTTATTTTGATAAAAAAATTAATTTAATTATTTTAATACCAGGTAGCTGTATCTAATATGTAAATCTGGCTGACGCCTGACGACGACATGAGTAACGTCCAGACTGTAGTCTGAAGGAACTAGTGTCGATGAACTGTTCTCTGGGAAATCTTCAATTTTGGAATCTGTTCTCAGTAAAATGGAAAAAGGCATGTGAATATAGAAGGAAATTAATGATTGTGCGCACAAAAAATGTTAAAATTGTCACATATTTTTCAGAATGCCCCGGGTACTCGGTTGACGTCACTCTAATCTTTGAAAACTCAAGTTTCCTTATTCCTGGAATGTTGGATTATACAATATGAATTACATTATGATTATTATCAGATTATACTATATGCTGCTCCCATGTTACAGAGTATGTCAGTTAAAGCCAATTAATTGGCTTAGATTTTAAATGGTCGAAACTCAGATATATCTAATTAGCTTAAAATTTTGAATTAATTCCTATGTTCTCATGTTAATTTTGACTTTGAATCATCCAAATATGAGACAAATTGGCTTGGCTCAGAATTTTTTGTGAAATTTTAGCTTAAAAATTGGTTTACAATTTTCTAGCCTCTGAAACATGGTGCTGCTCTTTGGTTTAGTTGCCTAACTAGCAACTGTGATCCAAAATCTTTCATCCAAGTGATCCAATCCAATGAGTTACAGCAGCTACTTGAATGCATGGTGAACATTTTGAAATTTGTGATATACCTGTAACCTAGGTATCTTTTATCAATTTAAGAAACAACCTGAAATGTCTTTAAAATCGGGGGCCAATTATTGAATAGGTCAATGAAAAGATTTAATTAATTCTCTTGTTGCTATGTTTCCAACTTTTCAGTCAGCAGATTATGGAACATTTTCTGTGCAGACAATCCTCCTCAATTTCTTCATATATTTTCATGTATTTTACTGAGAACTGAAGGCAAAATAGAGGATTCTTTGGAGAAATCTTTACCAGTTCCTACAGTCTGGCTATGTTTATTTGTCAAGTTTTAGAGTGTGAACAAAGTTTTGATTTACTTACAAATGATTAAACTTCACATTTATATGTATAGTATTATGATAGTTTATCAGCTTTTTAGTTAAAATCCCTAATAATTTCACATACTACAAACTTGAGAGCTATATTATATTCTTCATTTTTTTAATGCATTCATCTAAAGCTATTGGTTATACTTGTTTCTGGAAATATATTAGCTAATAGCCTAATATTTCACAGTTGTTATATTTTATACCTTGATAAGGTGAGGTGTTTAATTTAATTAATTACAATTTTTATGTTGAATTTAATTAATTACAATTTTTGGGCTGCACAGAACTAGGAACTTTTTCCTCTTTTTACAGAACTAGCTGCATCCCCTAATAAAAAATGGAATAACTAGCTACATGCACAAAACTTTTTATTATTTCAGTTCCAATTTTTATATACTTAATGACTTTTATCAACAAAACTTGTCTTAGAGATTTTACGGTATTTTTGTTTTGTTTTCAGGAACACCTTCTTACAAGAAATCTGATGTCACTTTATTTGTGGTTGGAAGCAAAATATAAATTCAATCTTAGAATTGAGCCAGAAGCTCCATTCTCTCAGTCTACCTTCCTTGTAACCTGAAACTTGTGCCAAGACCCTCTGGAGCATTTATTTGGCAAAATCTGTCAGTACACTCAGTATACTGATGCTATAAGCTTCATGAGCAACTATATATTCAAAGATTTCTAGTGCATTGTAGATTAGAAGATGTAAGTATTTTCAGAAAAGTCATTGAGTTTTTAAGTAATCAACTATGTTAATTTAGACATCAGTAATGTTTTGCTAATCAATTCATAATCATTTTGATAAAAAAAGAGTAGTATTTTTATAGTAATTCCAATAGTCTCAATATAAGAAATGTGGAAATAAATGATCTTATAGATACTTGGGATTATATGATTCCATTTTTATTGTCAGTCTCTAGCTCTAACCTTGACATGAAAATAGAAATGAGAACTCTAAACTTTGGGTATCAAATTATTAATATTCATTTTATAATCACTTTCAGGATGTACCCTCTGAACCTGAAGTAGCTACAGGCTGCACTTCTCTATTCAGGAACCTCTTCATCCCCTCTTGTTCCTCTTTAAATCTGTGGAGGCTGAAACTGCAACCACAAAATTCTCTGCTGGACAAATTGTCTATAAAATAAACAAATTTCACAAATCCCAAACTAAAGAATAATGCTAAAAATGTTCTAACTGTAGTAGTATTTTCGTCGCCCAAGCTTCAAAAATTCATTTATTTTTATTTTTTGAAGAATACAAACAAAATGCAGATTGGTCTTAGGGATTAAAATATTGGTAAGCATCATTCATTTCACTGTTAACTGAAGTGAAAAGAGTTTTTCTTTGTATTTCGTTGACAATTATGGTCATTTAAAAGCAATTGGTGAAATAATTTATAATTTTATTAGAAATTACAGCTTCCTTCCATCTATCTTCTGCTCTGAGGAAGTAACCGACTTCTTTGTTTGTCTTTTTATTAGCTAAATGTAGGGCTGAGGAGTCGATACATAAAATGTTCGACTCCGACTCCTTTATTTTGAATTTATCGACTCCGATTCCAGTTTAAAAACTTCCACTGACTCCTCGACTCCGACTGCAACAGCCGTTTTATAGTAATTTTATTAAATCTATTGAATTATTTTTAGTGTTTAGACTATAAATATTGATTTATTTTATAGCTATGAGCAGTTATCAGTTCCATGAGATATTTAACATGATGAACAACATATGAAATGAATCCAAATTTTTGTGATTTAAATCTATAGCTTGGAGACGGAGTCAGTACAAATTTTTGACTCCTGACTCTGACTCCATAGCCCTGGCTAAATGCTGAATTTTCAATTGCATTAAACATTCGAATTCAGTGTTATTTGGTGGATTTCTAGATTCAGATTGTTAAAAATTGATACACAAGTAGTAGTTAGCGTTAGAGGTTAAATGTCTACTTATTCACCGCGATGAACAGTGGAAGCTTGATATTATTGCCTTTTCTCCTCATCTCTGTGAATATATAGATAATAGTTATTTCTCCATTTCAAATTTAAGTGAAAGAAAATATAGTAATGAATAGAATAAGAATATAGGTAGGGCAAGCTTTTGAATTATATTGTTTTCTCTATGCCCAGTTAATCTTGAGTTTGTTATATTATATTTTCAACATTCGTAGCGTTATTCCCCTTGTTTCCAAATATAAGTGGATTTAGATGAATATAATTAATAAATTTCATCCTCACTTTTATTCCATCATTTAAAGTTTTGAATTTCTGTTTTTCATTCTTATAATCACTAATTAAATTACTGCTACTGTTTGAATTATTGTCGAATGCTGACACTGAACTGGTGATCAATTTCTCATTTTTTCCAAATGGGTAGTTGCTCTCAACAATAAATAATTTTACTTTCTCAATATTATTATCCTTTCATAGTGGGATCCTTTCTCTAAGTTGCCTGAGTACCACAGCGAGCTGGTTTGCATAAATGCATAAAGTGGTTAAACATTTTTTCCCCCTTTTTATAATAAATCTCTAATAATGATGTTTTCAAAGGAAGTTTAATTTATACACAAGTATCTATACTTACGTCAACCTGATTCAACTTCATGTTAATAACCAGAAAAAAAACCGAACTTCCGTTCAATCTTTCGTTTTTTTTAATTCCGTGAATTAGGAACACTCAGATATATAGCTATGACGTCTCTGTCCTCACTTGACTTTGTAATATTTTGTACCCGTTGATGTGTCCCTACTAGGGGTATTCTATATACTGTGGTAAACACGGACATGAAATGGTGGCGACTGGCACAGATTTAGACACACAGAGAGCGCAGTGTTTACATTCAGATGCGGTGGAATACTCCTTTATTGCGCGTCTGGCAACTCTGAAGTGAAAACTAGATGATGAATTAAAATTCTGAAGGCTTTCCCGTTAACTTTTATCTCGATAAGGAAGGTACAATTTTAATGAGTGAGAATACGGGAAACCCATATCATATATCATAGTGAAAATGAATTTTTTATACATTTTGCTTTCAATATGTAATTTTCAATTTCTTCTAAAATGTGTCTATGTATTTATATGAATTCAAAGTTATATTTACTATATAATCTTATTATTTGACATAAAGATCTAAATAATGAATGGAGTAAATGCTTAACTATGGTTTACATTTACTATTATTGAAGTCGGCAATTTCCTGTTTTCATCCCGCATTTTCTATTTTAAAGGAACAAATGTATTAAAGAACTTATTTTAACTCTCACATTTTTCGCAATTAACCCACCTGCCAGGTCATTAACTGATCATGAAGTGTGTAGAATAACAAACTAGCTTATACAATCTACAACTGACCACGTGACAGCCATCTATATTAAGATTTATGTCCTCTAATATATTTCTAATATATTTGTTTCATTAAATTGGTGGGGAAATGTCGGGGAGGTAATAGAAGTGGTGGGTAAAAACAGGATTGAAATAGAAGTGGCAAGGAGGTAATAGAAGTGCCAGGTTGAAAACAGGATTGAAATAGAAGTGGCGGAGAGATAATAGAATTGGTGGGATGAAAACAGGATTGAAATTGAATTGACACGGGGGGGGGGGGGGGGGGGGGGTAGAGGTTGCGGAGTGAAAACAGGATTGAAATAGAAGTTACAGGGAGGTAATAGAAGCAGCGGGGTGAAAACAGGTTAAATAGAAGTGGCGGGGTGTTAACAGGATTGAAATAGAAGTGACGGGTAGGTAATAGAAGTGGTGGGATGAAAACAGGATTGAAATAGAAGTGGCGTGGAGGTAATAGAAGTGGCGGGGAGGGTGACATGAGCTTTGCCAGGCGGAATTTTGCTAGGCCGAATATTGCCCGGCGGAATTTTGCCAGTGTGGAATTTTGCCCACCGGATTTTCACCCGGCGGAATTTTCACCGTGGATTATATATTTATAGCTTTAAATTGGTAGATTGTAAGTTAAAGTTTTAAAATGTGAGATTCAACTTTCATAAACATGAAACGTTTTATGTAACTTTAACATAATGTAGTATAGCAAGTTTTATTTACCCAATTTAAAATAGCCACGAAATTGAAAATAAAATGAATATGATTTTACTTCTTATAAATTGGACAGTAATATATTTTGACAGTAGTTTAGATTAAAATAATACTATATGGTTTGCCATATTTAAAATACTGTAATTTAGTATTCATAACTTTTGGTTGTAATTAACTTGCGGTTTTTCTTCACCTGTACAGTACTTCGTGACGAGATGTGACTAAATGTTCATTAATATGTTTAATGATTTCATTAACGATTTCATAATTTCCAATCATACATTAAGTATTAATAGGATTATATTTTAAATAATGACATCTTTTCCCCGATAATTAATATTATCTACATCATTATGAAAGGAATAAGACAATAGATGTAATAGAGCTAACTTCACACTTCAGGAACCAACTGATTACATTGAATGAATCTTCATCTTTCTTTTTCAAGTCGCATAATACCATTCATAATAACTGTTAAATTGTAACAATTATATAGTTTGTTTCTTGAATTATTGAAAATGTTGAATTATTGTTTGTTAGGTTAACCTTACTTTTTTCAATTATGGTGATCAGTGAATTCTACGAGAAAGTTAGTATATATGTATATGTATGATATGCTCAGTAATTATTTTAAGTAAATTCAAAATTCATTTTATTTTAATTTCCGTGGCTATTTAATATTTGTTGAATAAAACTTGTAATAGTACAATATGATAAAGTTAAATTATAACACTTTATATTTACGTAAATTGCATCTCGCATTTTAAACTTTTAACTTACAATTTACCAATTTAAACCTAAAAATATATAACCCATGGGAAAAATTCCGCCAGGGCAAAAATCCGCCTGGCAAAATTCTACACTGGCAAAATTCCGCCGTGTAATATTCCGCCGGGAAAAATTCCTAGAACCGGCGGGGAGGAAACAGGATTGAAATAGAAGTGGCATGTTGGTAATAGAAGTGGTGGGGTGAAAATAAGATTAAAATAGAACTTGTGAGGTGACAACAAGATTAAAATAGAAGTTGTGGGTGAGGTAATAGAAGTGGTGGGGTGAAAACAGGATTGAAATAGAAGTGGCGAGGAGGTAATAGAAGTGGCGGGTTGAAAACAGGATTAAAATAAAAGTGGCGGAGAAGAAATAGAAGGGGCAGTTTGAAAACAGGATTAAAATAGAAGTGAAAGGGAGGTAATAGAAATGGTGGGGTGAAAACAGGATTGAAATAGAAGTGACGGGGAGGTAATAGAAGTGGTGAGGTGAGAACAGGAATAAAATAGAAGTGGCAGTGAGGTAATAGAAGTGGCGAGGGGAAAACAGGATTAAAATAGATGTGGCAGGGTGAAAACAGGATTAAAATAGAAGTGACGGGGAGTTAATAGAACTGGTGGGGTGAAAACAGGATTGAAATAGAAGTGACGGAGAGGTAATAAAAGAGGTGGGGTGAAAACAGGATTGAGATAGAAGTGGCGGGGAGATTATAGAAATGGCGGGTTGAGAACAGGATTAAAATAGACGTGGCGGGGTGAAAACAGGATTAAAATAGAAGTGGTGGGGGTGAAAACAGGATTAAATTAGAAGTGGCGGGGAGGAAATAGAAATGGCGGGTTGAGAACAGGATTAAAATAGAAGTGGTGGTGGGGTAATAGAAGTGGCGGGTGAAAATAAGATTAAAATAGAAGTGGCGAAAAGGTAATAAAAGTGGTGAGGTGAAACATGATTAAAAATAGAAGCGGTGGGGTGAAAACAGGATTAAATTAGAAGTGGCGGCGAGGTAATAGAAGTGGCAGGGTGAGGACAGGATTGAGAAGGAAGTGGCGGGGAGGAAATAGAAGTGGCGGGATGAAACAGGATTAAAATAGAAGTGACGGGGAGGTAATAGAAGTGGTGGGATGAAAACAGGATTAAAATAGATGTGGTGGGGTGAAAACAGGATTAAATTGGAAGTGGTTGTGAGGTTATTGATGTGGCGGGGTGAAAACAGTATTAAAATAGAAGTGGCAGTGTGGAAACAGGATTAAAATAGAAGTGGCAGTGAGGTAATAGAAGTAGTGGAGTGAAAACAAGATTTAAATTGAAGTGGCGGGGAGGTAATAGAAGTGATGGGGTGAAAACAGAATTAAAATAGAAGTGGCGGCGAGTTAATAGAAGTCGCGGCGAAGTAATAGAAGTGGCGGGATGAAAACAGGATTGAAATAGAAGTGGCGGGGAGGTAATAGAAGTCAGGATGAAAACAGGATTGAAATAGAAGTGGCAGGGAGGTAATAAAAGTGGCGGAGTGAAAACTCGATTAAAATAGAAGTGGTGAGGTGAAAACAGGATTGAAAGAGAAGTGGAGAGAAGGTAATAGAAGTGGTGGGGTGAAAACAGGATTAAAATAGAAGTGGCATGGAGGTAATAGAAGTGGTGGGGTGAAAACAGGATTGAAATAGAAGTGGCGGAGAGGTTATAGAAGTGGTGGGGTGTAAACAGGATTAAAATAGAAGTGGCGGGATGAAAAAAACAGGATTAAAACAGAAGTGGCGGAAGGTACTAGAAGTTGCGGGGTTAAAACAGGATTAAAATAAAAATGGCGGGGTGAAAACAGGATTAAGATAAAAATGGCGGGGTGAAAACAGGATTAAGATCAAAGTGTTGGGGTGAAAACTGGATTAAAATAAAAGTGGCGGGGTGAAAACAGGATTAAGATGTAAGTGTTGGGGTGAAAACTGGATTAAAATAAAAGTGGCAGGGAGGTAATAGAAATGGTGAGGTGAAAACAGTATTAAAATAGAAGTGGCGGGTAGGTAAACAGGATTAAAATAGAAGTGGCGGGGTGAAAATAGGATTGAATAGATGTGGCCGGGTAAAAACAGGATTAAATTAGAAGTGGCGGGGAGGTAATAGAAGTGGCGGGATGAAGACAGGATCAAAATGAAGTCTAGGAGAGGTAATGGAAGTGGCGGGGTGAAAACAGGATTAAAATAGAAGTGGCAGTGAGGTAATAGAAGTGGTGGGGTGAAAAAAAATTGAAATAGAAGTCGGAGGGAGGTAATAGAAGTGCTGAGGTGAAACAGGATTAAAATTGATTTGGTGGGGTGAAAACAGGATTAAATTGGAAGTTGCGGGGAGGTAATAGAAGTGGCGGGGTGAAAACAGGATTAAATTAGAAGTGGCGTAGAGGTAATTGAAGTAGCGGGGTGAAAACAATATTAAAATAGAAGTGGCGGGGTGAAAACAGGATTAAAATAGATGTGGCGGGTGAAAACAGGATTGATGTTTGTATGCTCCTTTAAGATGTCAGTATGCTGACATCTTTTAGGATGTCGGTATAATCCTTTATGATGTCTTTATGCTCCTTTAAGATATCAGTATGATCCTTCACGATGTCTGTATGCCCCTTTACAATGTCAGTAGGATCCTTTATGATATCTGTATTCTCCTTAAAGATGTCTGTATGCCCCTTTAGGATGTCGGTAGGATCCTTTAAGATGTCTGTATGCGCCTTTATGATGTCAGTATGCTTCTGTATACAGTATGCCCCTTTGCGATGTCTGTATACAATATGCCCCTTTACGATGTCTGTATGCCGTATGCCCCTTTACGATGTCTGTATGCCGTATGCCCCTTCAAGATGTCTGTATTTTCCTTTGATTTATAATTAATAACTACTTAGTGAGAAACTGTGATAACTAAGGGATAATAATATAAAATATACAGATATTCAATATTTGTATTTCTTTTATTGCTCACTGTAGATAAATATGATAAAACTAAACTTTTACATTTGGTACGTCATGCTTCCTATCGGTAAATAGATCTAACGTCTTAATATAACCAATTATATAACTTGCAGTGGTAACCAGCAAGCTTAATTATAACTTGAGTATAGAGCACTCTGTAGTCTGAAGAAGTTGTTGTTTCCATAAAAATTACAATACCTTGTAACCTTATAGCTAACATTACACATGTTATGGGATAATGGTAATGAAATTATGATTACTAACTACATTAATCATTATTTATTATAGCTAATAAAATACAGTTTTGATAATTATGATTTTTAATTGATGAATAAATCAATTGGAAGCAGTTATACCAATATATTATATTATGCATTTATTAATCATTAGACTCAATGATTCATTAGTGATTAGACATATAGCTACTGTAGTACATGTTAATGGTCAATATGTAAACTTCAATTTATCATTTACAGACTAACAAGGTTTCTCCCAGATTCCCCCAGTTTCCCCCGGGAAAACCAAAAAAACTTCTTTGAGGTTTCCCCCAACCAACCCTGATGTATAGCTACTAGTTACTAGTAGCTAGATATATATCTATATAGTCATTGTTTATTTATTTTGTTTTATAATGTCCTATTATCCAGTAGATGCACAGAATAATATAAATAATGATTTATACAATAGTTATCTTTGAAATAGACAATAGTGTCGAAGGTGTTCCAACATCATGGATGAAAAACATTAAAGGTCAAACTTTGTGTTATTGGCCTGATACAAAAACTGCAGGAGGTCTTACAGATGCAATTAAGAACCTTCACCCTCACAAATTAACTTGGACTCTCTACAAATGCAGAATTTTTTTGAAGCTGACACTTACCAAGAAATGAGAGACAAGTGCAGAGAGGCAGCATATTTAACAGCTACTGAGAACACTGATGAGGAGTCAGAGGTTGTTGCTGAAACAGAATCTGATAATGAGGATATTATTCCTCAGCCTCCTCAGAAGAAGAGAAAAGTTCCAATTAAACCAAATTTCCCTAAATCTTATCCTTTGCCATTGTCAGTAGATGCAACTCTCTCAGCAAACAACAATAGAATTGTTGAAAAAATAGAAACAAATTATAAAACATTATTGAAAGCTTTAACTGATATGCATAAAACAATGATGGAGTTTGGAGAGGAATTGCAAGTCATTAAAATAATGATGAGAAAATACAATTCTACTGCTCGCATTGATATCAGCATTAAATTCCTCATTTACCTGTTAAAACACAAGATGAATTGAGAGTGCTAGAAGATTTACTCCTCAGTGATGATAGAGAAAAGCGCAATTTGAAAATGAAACTAAGCAATTTTGGAGGATCTCAACTGAGGAGTAGAGTCTATAACATGGTAAAAAATTCAATTACAAGTGAAGTAGCCATTCTCTATTACATGCAGGGAAAATGTGGAAAGATAATTTTCAAAGATCTTAATTTATACTCCTGTATCCGGGGTAAGAATATTTTATTTATGATAGATTAACTGCATGACAATGTGAATAATAAAATAAAAATGGAGGAATTTTTAATCTTCCATATCATGATTTATTTTATTTACCATTATTTAGCATACAGATGCTCTATCCTTAAACTCTCTGTGATAAATGGAAGAGAAGTGGATGACATCCCTTGGGTGGGCCTCTCAACTGTTGTAATTTGGATTATATATTGTCTTCTATATTTTACTATGTTTTATCTTTTCTTAACGCTACTTGCAGTTTTAGAGGATAACGGTAGGGTTATGCTCTTCCACTACCAGCTCTTAGATTCTTGTGTTAGGTAGACTTGTAGACTTCATTAACTATCACCTCTTCTTTTTCCTCTTCCCTCCCTGAGCGTAGCCTTTGGTGTTTGTATCCCTTTTTGTCACATTCCTTGGTAAGTGACTATATTCATGAAGTAGCTTCTCTACATCCATGATCAGCGCTGTGACTTAGTCTTGTATTTAATTTCCTTTTGACATCAGTGATATATTTTACATATGGCTGAAATGGCACTTCAAACCCCCATCCTCTATTTACCTACTTGAGTAATTCACTCTCATGTATCTGATCTCTCACAAGGTTATTTCTTCTAACTTAATAAGGGCTGTGGAGTCTGAGTTGTGATGTTGGAGTCAAAGCTTTTTTTGGTGGAGATGGAGTCAGGAGTCGAAAATTTGTCCCGACTTCGACTCTAAGCTATAGGTAGATATAAGTCACAAAAATTTAGATCCATTTTATTTGTTGTTCATCATGTTAAATATCTCATAAGAACTAATAACTACTCATAGATATGAAATGACTCAATATTGCTTATAAAAATAGTGTAAAACTGTTTGTTGGAATCGGAGTAGTGAAGTCAGAATCAAGGAGTCGGTGAAATTCTTTATAAAGGAGTTGCAGTTGGACTCGATAAATTCAAAATAAAGTTATTTCAAAATGGTCATTATTCAAATAGGCAATCTGTGTTAGTGTTATTTTAATAATTTAATTCATCTATTTCAGATGCGGCTAAAGCCTCCCCTTTTGGAAAGTCTGCTGCTTTGTCAGCAATAAAAAAATTCATAGCAGTAAGCTTAACTCAAGCTAAGGACAGACTTTCTAATAGAAAAAAATAGTGGAGAGAGAGGAGCAAATAGAGATGAAGAAGAGAATGAAGAGATGATTAGGGGGGATGTAAATGATAAAGAGATGATTATGGAGGTTGTAAATGATAAAGAGATGATTAGGGGGGTTGCAAATGATAAAGTGATGATTAGGGGGGATGTAAATGACAAAGAGATGATTAGGGAGGATGTAAATGACAAAGAGATGATTAGGGGGGATGTAAATGACAAAGAGATGATTAGGGAGGATGTAAATGACAAAAAGATGATTAGGGAGGATGTAAATGACAAAGAGATGATTAGGGAGGATGTAAATGACAAAGAGATGATTAGGGAGGATGTAAATGACAAAGAAATGATTAGGGGGGATGTAAATGACAAAGAGATGATTATGGAGGTTGTAAATGATAAAGAGATGATTAGGGGGGTTGCAAATGATAAAGTGATGATTAGGGGGGATGTAAATGACAAAGAGATGATTAGGGAGGATGTAAATGACAAAGAGATGATTAGGGGGGATGTAAATGACAAAGAGATGATTAGGGAGGATGTAAATGACAAAAAGATGATTAGGGAGGATGTAAATGACAAAGAGATGATTAGGGAGGATGTAAATGACAAAGAGATGATTAGGGAGGATGTAAATGACAAAGAAATGATTAGGGGGGATGTAATTGAAGAAGATATGTAAAGCCAGGTATTCATGAAAGATAAGAGGAAATGGAGGAAATTTTATTATTGAAGAACTTTATTATTAGCTGTAATTAAACTGTGAAACTTTTCAACTACTTTAAATGGATACATTAATGTGTTTCATAACTTTAATTTTGTTCAATAAGTGTTTATTTTTTGTTCAATGGAATTTTTTGTTATTTTATATGGTTATACTAGGACATTGTTGTTGCTAGTTTTTAGCACAACAAGGTGAGACCTCAATTTAAAAGGTCAGTGACCAAACGCAAAGGAGTACCTCAAAAAGCATGAAAAATAGTGTTTGTCTTTATTTAATATATTAGCTACTTAACCCTAATGAATTTGATTGTCAAAAACAACGGGAGAGTTTGACTATGTGTTAAAAAAACACATATCTTATATATGAACCTACCGTACTGTATTTTTTACAAGTTGTTAGTATACATACTAAGATAATGTGTACCAAATTTCAAGTAAAAATATTGAATATATAAGGAAAAATAAATACATAGGTATATAAGACATTGGCAACTGAGCGAACTGAACTGTGATTGGATGGGGTGTGAGCCAATCACAGGTCGCGCATTTGTCTCTACTACACAAAAACATGGAATAATGCTTGTGTATTGGCTAACCAAACTGTATTTCTAAGTTGCCACACGTCACTTAAGTACAATTAATTCCATATTTTTATTGATCTACGCTAATTTACACCGATACGTAAATAAGTTTTAACTTTTGAACACAAAAATATACTTGGTATTTATGTAGGAACAAAGTCAAGAAAGGCCAGTAAATTTAAATGAATGACATGAAAGATATAAAGTAATTGAGATAATGTGTGCCTAGAAAGCGCACGTCAAACTCATTAGGGTTAATTGTGTAGTGATAACAGTTTGAACTATTTTTCATTTGCAAGGTGTTGGTGGAAATGCTCCTTACTAACTTCAATTTTCTATTTGAACAGAATAGGTACCACATTTTTTTAAGCCTTGATGTTTTGCTGTAAATTTTTAACTTTACTAGTTTCATTCACATTTAACTCCTTTATATTATTTCTTATTTTTCATATTCCTTTTGGATAGAATTGACATTTGTAAGAAAATGAATTTTAAAGAGCATAAATAAATATTGATTTGATATTGATTTAAAAAGCTAGAATAGATAAAATGTATATTATTTTGTAAATGGAATTATTCAAAATTGATCAATTCAAATTTACATACAAATTTTAGTGCATTTATAAGTTATCAATTTAACGTATATGAATCTTTTAAAATTTACTATAGCTATATTGTTTATAGTTTATACCTACTCAACTTTGAAAACTATAGTGTATTATATTCTTTATTCTGCAATTGAAGATGGTCTGTCCTCTAATCTGTAATTCATTAATTTGAGTATTCTCTTTATGTATTCGAAGCAGTCTAAATCCAAACCTAGATAGTAATTACCCTTTTTATTTCAGTTAGCTATGATCCTTGATGTCTGTCTTCTACACCACCTGTCTGCCTGCTCTACCACCACATCTACCAATTGTACACCACCTCCATCGACAGTAATTGCAATGATGATGTAGCTAGGGATTATTCGGCACCTAGATTTGTTCTGGATATTGTAAGATGATGTACATTCAATGATTAACAACCCTGGTGCTCATGATGTAACCTATTGAGATCCATGGTACCTTGTCTGTTGTTATTTGTGTACATCTCTTAACTGAACTACATGAAGCAGTTTGCATTGGAGGATTGTATTACATTGCGCCTGATGAATATAAGTATTGCAGCATTTACCCTATTATTTATTTTCTGAATCATCTATAAAATCTCTCTACCTATTGTATAATTAAATTTTAACATTGTTAACTTTTGCTCTGTGTCTTTAGCCATTATTTAATTCTAGATATTTTATCATATTTAATATGAATTTCTTCTTTACTATCTATAAAGATTTTGGACCTGTGTTATTTTTAAAATTGTTTAGTTTTTCATTAAAAATATTGGAGATATATTGTCCGGTATTACAGCAGTATATGCTCAATGTTAGGGTAATAATGCAGTTAATCTTGTTGCAATAGCTCATACAATATTGGGGTAATAATGTCTTAATCTCGGGGCAGCACTGTACATATTATTGGGTCAATAACGTACTTAATCTTGGGGCAACACTGTACACAGTATTGGGCCAATAACGTACCTAATCTTGGGACAACACTGTACACAGTATTGGAGAAACATCGTACACAGTATTGTAGCAATATCGGACACAGTATTGGAGAAATATCGTGTACACAGTATTGGGCAATATCGTACACAATATTGCCCCAATTTTATAAATCCGTGTATTGGGGCAATATTGCGAGTGATATTGACCCAATATAGGACTCAATATTGAAGCAATATTTTCCCAATAAATTTTGCTAAGTGGGTAATGCGAGTTGGCGCAACATTTTTTAAGTTTAGGAGTTAGTCAAAACGACTGTTTTGTTTTAACCAACGTCAATTTAACTACTTTTAAGTAGTACCTACAACACACCACGTAGGTAGGCGCAAAAATAACCCATTTATATGAGTCAAAACAAATCAAATTTGATTTGATTCAACTAATCCTTTCTCTGTGTGTACAGTGTGCTGTGGATGATTTTTGAAGTGTGCTTGGGCTGATTTTTGCACTATCATTTTGCTGATTTTTGCAGTATGCTTGGGCTGATTTTTGCAGTGTGCTTGAGCAGTGTGATTGAGCTGATTGTTGCAGTGTGCTTGTGCTGATTTGTACAGTGTGCTTGGGCTGATTTGTACAGTGTGCTTTGCTTGGGCTGATTTGTACAGTGTGCTTGGGCTGATTTTTGCAGTGTGCTTGGGCTGATTTTTGCAGTGTGCTTGGGCTGATTTTGCAATGTGTTTGGGCTGAATGTTGCAGCGTGCTTTGGTTGATTGTTACAGTGTGCTTGGGCTGATTGTTGCAGTGTGCTTGTGCTGATTTGCAGAGTGTGCTTGGGCTGATTGTTGCAGTGTGCTTGGGCTGATTGTTGCAGTGTGCTTGTGCTGATTTGTACAGTGTGCTTAGGCTGATTTTTACAGTGTGCTTGGGCTGATTCGTACAGTGTGCTTGGGCTGATTTGTACAGTGTGCTTGGGCTGATTTGTACAGTGTGCTTGGGCTGATTTGTACAGTGTGCTTGGGCTTATTTGTACAGTGTGCTTGGGTTGATTGTTACAGTGTGCTTGGGCTGATTGTTTCAGTGTGCTTGTGCTGATTTGTACAGTGTGCTTGGGCTTATTTCTACAGTGTGCTTGGGCTGATTTGTACAGTGTGCTTGGGCTGATTTGTACAGTTTGCTTGGGCTGATTATTGCAGTGTGCTTGGGCTGATTGTTGCAGTGTGCTTGGGTTGATTGTTGCAGTGTGCTTGGGCTGATTGTTGCAGTGTGCTTGGGCTGATTGTTGCAGTGTGCTTGGGCTGATTGTTGCAGTGTGCTTAGGCTGATTGTTGCAGTGTGCTTGGGCTGATTTGTACAGTGTGCTTGGGCTGATTGTTGCAGTGTGCTTGGGCTGATTGTTGCAGTGTGCTTGGGCTGATCGTTGCAGTGTGCTTGGGCTGATTGTTGCAGTGTGCTTGGGCTGATTGTTGCAGTGTGCTTGAGCTGATTATTACAGTGTGCTTAGGCTGATTGTTGCAGTGTGCTTGGGCTGATTTGTACAGTGTGCTTGGGCTGATTGTTGCAGTGTGCTTGGGCTGATTGTTGCAGTGTGCTTGGGCTGATCGTTGCAGTGTGCTTGGGCTGATTGTTGCAGTGTGCTTGGGCTGATTGTTGCAGTGTGCTTGAGCTGATTATTACAGTGTGCTTGGGCTGATTGTTGCAGTGTGCTTGTGCTGATTTGTACAGTGTGCTTGGGCTGATTTGTACAGTGTGCTTGGGCTGATTTGTACAGTGTGCTTGGGCTTATTTGTACAGTGTGCTTGGGTTGATTGTTACAGTGTGCTTGGGCTGATTGTTTCAGTGTGCTTGTGCTGATTTGTACAGTGTGCTTGGGCTTATTTCTACAGTGTGCTTGGGCTGATTTGTACAGTGTGCTTGGGCTGATTTGTACAGTTTGCTTGGGCTGATTATTGCAGTGTGCTTGGGCTGATTGTTGCAGTGTGCTTGGGTTGATTGTTGCAGTGTGCTTGGGCTGATTGTTGCAGTGTGCTTGGGCTGATTGTTGCAGTGTGCTTGGGCTGATTGTTGCAGTGTGCTTAGGCTGATTGTTGCAGTGTGCTTGGGCTGATTTGTACAGTGTGCTTGGGCTGATTGTTGCAGTGTGCTTGGGCTGATTTGTACAGTGTTCTTTGCTTGGGCTGATTTGTACAGTGTGCTTGGGCTGATTTTTGCAGTGTGCTTGGGCTGATTTTTGCAGTGTGCTTGGGCTGATTTTGCAATGTGTTTGGGCTGAATGTTGCAGCGTGCTTTGGTTGATTGTTACAGTGTGCTTGGGCTGATTGTTGCAGTGTGCTTGTGCTGATTTGCAGAGTGTGCTTGGGCTGATTGTTGCAGTGTGCTTGGGCTGATTGTTGCAGTGTGCTTGTGCTGATTTGTACAGTGTGCTTAGGCTGATTTTTACAGTGTGCTTGGGCTGATTCGTACAGTGTGCTTGGGCTGATTTGTACAGTGTGCTTGGGCTGATTTGTACAGTGTGCTTGGGCTGATTTGTACAGTGTGCTTGGGCTTATTTGTACAGTGTGCTTGGGTTGATTGTTACAGTGTGCTTGGGCTGATTGTTTCAGTGTGCTTGTGCTGATTTGTACAGTGTGCTTGGGCTTATTTCTACAGTGTGCTTGGGCTGATTTGTACAGTGTGCTTGGGCTGATTTGTACAGTTTGCTTGGGCTGATTATTGCAGTGTGCTTGGGCTGATTGTTGCAGTGTGCTTGGGTTGATTGTTGCAGTGTGCTTGGGCTGATTGTTGCAGTGTGCTTGGGCTGATTGTTGCAGTGTGCTTGGGCTGATTGTTGCAGTGTGCTTAGGCTGATTGTTGCAGTGTGCTTGGGCTGATTTGTACAGTGTGCTTGGGCTGATTGTTGCAGTGTGCTTGGGCTGATTGTTGCAGTGTGCTTGGGCTGATCGTTGCAGTGTGCTTGGGCTGATTGTTGCAGTGTGCTTGGGCTGATTGTTGCAGTGTGCTTGAGCTGATTATTACAGTGTGCTTAGGCTGATTGTTGCAGTGTGCTTGGGCTGATTTGTACAGTGTGCTTGGGCTGATTGTTGCAGTGTGCTTGGGCTGATTGTTGCAGTGTGCTTGGGCTGATCGTTGCAGTGTGCTTGGGCTGATTGTTGCAGTGTGCTTGGGCTGATTGTTGCAGTGTGCTTGAGCTGATTATTACAGTGTGCTTGGGCTGATTGTTGCAGTGTGCTTGTGCTGATTTGTACAGTGTGCTTGGGCTGATTTGTACAGTGTGCTTGGGCTGATTTGTACAGTGTGCTTGGGCTTATTTGTACAGTGTGCTTGGGTTGATTGTTACAGTGTGCTTGGGCTGATTGTTTCAGTGTGCTTGTGCTGATTTGTACAGTGTGCTTGGGCTTATTTCTACAGTGTGCTTGGGCTGATTTGTACAGTGTGCTTGGGCTGATTTGTACAGTTTGCTTGGGCTGATTATTGCAGTGTGCTTGGGCTGATTGTTGCAGTGTGCTTGGGTTGATTGTTGCAGTGTGCTTGGGCTGATTGTTGCAGTGTGCTTGGGCTGATTGTTGCAGTGTGCTTGGGCTGATTGTTGCAGTGTGCTTAGGCTGATTGTTGCAGTGTGCTTGGGCTGATTTGTACAGTGTGCTTGGGCTGATTGTTGCAGTGTGCTTGGGCTGATTGTTGCAGTGTGCTTGGGCTGATCGTTGCAGTGTGCTTGGGCTGATTGTTGCAGTGTGCTCGGGCTGATTGTTGCAGTGTGCTTGAGCTGATTATTACAGTGTGCTTGGGCTGATTGTTGCAGTGTGTTTGAGCTGATTATTACAGTGTGCTTGGGTTGATTGTTGCAGTGTGTTTGAGCTGATTGTTGCAGTGTGCTTGGGCTGATTGTTGCAGTGTGCTTGAGCTGATTATTACAGTGTGCTTGGGCTGATTGTTGCAGTGTGTTTGGGCTGATTGTTGCAGTGTGCTTGAGCTTATTGTTGCAGTGTGCTTGGGCTGATTGTTGCAGTGTGCTTGAGCTGATTGTTGCAGTGTGCTTGAGCTTATTGTTGCAGTGTGCTTGGTTTTAATGATTAGAGAAATACAAAAGAATAGAGTGGATGGGAGGTTTAAGCAAACCTTGAACTCCTATTAAATAAATGATTTTTCTTGTAAGCATTGCAGTGAAATATTTCTTATTACAGCTCCTAGGTACCCTATTTAATTGTAAAATTAGTAATTACTGAATTAATTATTTCTAATTTCAGGTGCTCTTGCTGAAGGTCCTTTGAACGAGATGTGGTGTTAAAGAAGCTAATCACCCCTGCCCCTTGAACTCTGAACTGTTGGAATTTATATTATGTATTTATAGTTCTTTTTCATTTTTACCATGTTAATCAATTTTTTAACGCTACTTTCAGTTTTATAGGACAGCGCTAGGATTATGCTCTTCAACTACGAGGTCTTAGATTTTGTGTTAGGTAGACTCCTACGTAGGCTTCATATACTATTTACCTCTTCAGTTTTCTTGTACAACCGTTATTGCAACCACCAGCCGGTACTTGTGACCCTTTTTGTTACATTCCTTGGTAATTAAGTGACTGCATTCACTGAGTAGCATTTCTGCGTTCATGAGCATTGTCACCGACGATTGTAGGTGTTTTTTATAAGTAAATGTATTTAATTTGTTGGAATTGTTTTTCATTTAGTTTTCCTATGATTGGAAATGTAAAACTGTTCAATAATTAGGAACTTTCCCTATTTGGTATTTGTTTCATAGGAGTATTTTTGAGGTAGCGGTTACGCCGATTGGGGTAGTGGGTGACAAACTTCATTCAATGTGGACATTATTTAAATCATTATATATTATGTGACTAAATTCTCGAAATAGCTTTTATGCACAATGAATAAGAGAGCTTCTTTTGTATTGAGTTACATTCTTTTTAGAGTTTAATAGCTAACTCAAGTCGAAGAAGGTTACTGACTTGAAGCTCACATCTAATGGATAGATGTTTAATTCCTTGTATTCATATTCATTATATACCCTCGTGCCAGATATTGACTGAAATGCTGCTACTGAATAATGTCATATTCATAATGTAGCTATATGCATACAATGCGTATATTTATATATTATGAATGTGCCATTCATATTCAGGGTAGTATTCATGCAGTCAATATCTGCCGCGAGGGTTTTTTAATAAAATATTTCAGTCGTAGCCACTTCGTTCGGCCCGCATTCCGTAATTAGGCGTTGCGCGTAGGCAGGTTGGAGCAGGTGCTTAGAGTAGTTCTGTGCAGCGAGAACGTAGCAGAATTAGCCCATATTACCTGGTTTTGGTCAGTAATTACAATAACTCTGATACTACTAGTTAATATTGAGATAATTCTGAGTCTACTAGTCAATGTTTAATTCTCAAGTATATCTCCTTAGGTTCGATTGTCAAAATATGGGCTGTACTTTAGAGTGAATGTTTTTTGATTAAATAGTTCTTTTTATTTCTACTTCACAACAAGGAGAATAAAAGTAATAGTCAATACAACACTTATATTCACTTTTGAGATTACAAGAGTTACAAGAGGATACAAGAGGATACGGTCGAATCCTTCAATTTACTGAATTCCCTCTGTAAAGATCATTCTCCTTTTATAAAGACACTTTCACCGATTTACCAAAGTGCGGGGAATTTGGAAATCTAAGAGAAATTGTATAGAGGTTGTTTTTTGCTAAAATTAAATCTTATAAAATTGAACTTACTAATTTCAGACTCTTTTTAATGCACACGTCTTTCTCATAACTGTCTAACAGACACAATAAACTTGGTCAATTTATTATCGTATTATTCCCCTTTCTAGTTTCTAGCTAGTTTTTTGTGGACTTAATAGGAGCCGATCTTTCAGAGAGTAGAGAGTGTGTGCTATGCAGTATTAGTACAAAAACAGGAATATTGATTTTAATCAAAGGTTAACATATGACCCAATGTTCCAAGGTACAAATAGTATTATGGATATATCAATCTATGGAATACATATAAAATAAATATATGATACATTAATGGAATACAATTAATCTGTTTATTTATCTGTTTCAGTTGATAGTTAAAATTCAATTTTTTAATGTAACTCTTTAAAGTAAAATACAAATGAAATATTAAATTACTCTTTTACTATACCAATATACTCTTAACACTGCCCCCCCCCCCCCCCTTAAAGGAAAAAAATTACAATAGTATTTTTTTTATTATTCCGAGGTAAGCCAACCCAAGCGAAAGTAAGCAAAGAACAAAAAAAAAGTTTATAACCTAAACTTAATGTTAACCTAAACCTAAACCTAAAGTTAGTCAACGCAATAAAATACAAGAATTTTAATCCTAGTCCAATCATGATAATCAATAAAAACAATTTGCATGTCGGGGTTGATAGCATGAATGGGCGATATCCCAGGTGTCGCAGGTTAGGGTACCCTCTGCCCAGGAACAGGAACCGGCCCTCAAGGTTGTGTTGATGACGCTATTCCTGATGTAGATGGGTCAATATCTGGTACCGTAGTCGTAGCTATGTCCTTGTGTGCCATAGGTGAGGTTACCACTGCTCATCAGCCCGTGTGACCTTGAGTGCCAAATGTGCCAATGACTGTCAGTCCAACCTGGTCCCATTGTCTAGCTAGAATGGTTCTCACTCATCCATCAGTGCCATCGGCGGTTAGTTCTACTGTTGTTGGTGACCCCAGGTTGGTTGTGGAAATAATAGTAGAAATATATTAATTACTTAGATATGAGTAAGTTACAATGGAAAAACTATTAACTAGCGCGGATCGAAGGTACGTAACACCTACAAATTATTGTTGCTTCAACGTAGCTCCATAGTCTTATTATCAGCAATATATTCAAACATAATCTAAATTCATCAATCAATGTAAATTAGGGTTAGTATCCTTAATATTATTCTTAATTGATACAACATAAATGTTTAGATAGCAGGTAATCGACTTATGATATTATTTCATTTATAAGCCTTCAAGGGGATTTCCTGAAATTTAGTATGTAGATGAGGTGAGGGCAGCGTTGAAGGAATTGAAGGATAAATTTTCGTGGTAGTATTAGTTCCTACCGATTTTACAGAAGCCTTTGAGTTATTTGAATTACTAAAATCACTTGAAGGTGTTCGCTTTCTTCTCCTAATAGAATTGTTTTTTAATTTAGATCGTACCTTCTTCCCTTTCTGTTTTATTTTCTCATTCACTGAGGATCGAGATGAATTAAATCTGCTAAGAGAACTTTTTCGTTTATGTCCTTTTTTAGTTTTTGTAATTTATGTTGGACTCTTCGAAAACTATTCCACTCGGGTATTGATAGTGAATCCCTTCGATTTAAGTTATTTCCTGATTCAATATCAATGGAAGATTTATTTCTACGATCTCTGAATTTCAAGACATATAATACCACTACGAGAATGAAGTTTATAAACACTAATACAATTAGGCTTCCCTGAGTCACGATTGAGTAAGTTTGGACTTCCTCAATTGTGAGATCCATATCATCAAATGGAATGACGAAAGGATCATTTGAAGGTAATTCATCTATCAGTTTTTTAATTGATTTGTGTAAAAGAGCTGAGTCGTTTACGGAAAATATATGTAAGTTTGTAATGTCAAATGGATTTGGGTTAGAGTGATTCGCTACCAGTTTTTCTATGTCAATTTCGTGGGATAAGCGTGCTGGCCACCCTACTCTTTCAGTTATGATGTCACAATTTAACGGTAAGTAATGTAGCCCAATCAATGAGTCTCTAATAATGCCTGAAGGGCACTGCAGCTCTCTTTGAGTAGCTTTTGTTAAATACGATAGCCTTTTTTGGTGAGAGTCTGAAAGCAAAATTCCATTATTGACTCCTAAATCTCTAAAACTACACAGTTCCATCGTGTTTGTGGTATTCATCATAAAAGATTCTAGTTCGCAAGAAGTGTGTTTGAAGTTCCAGATAGGTTCATTGCGTCATAAGATGTGGGTGTTGTTACTAATGGAATGAATGTTTTCTGCAGCTGTAATGACATAATGTTCCTTGCTATCACTAATTTGTCTGAATCTATTTTTATTCGATGAAGTATTAACGTAGCAAATTGATATTCGTTTTTATGGAATAAAGGGATCAGTGATACAAAATAATCAGATCCTAAGTTTTTAATTGTTATTAAAGAAATGATATCATTGACTGTTTTGCGATTAATATCTGAAATAGGGAAAACTAAGTCTGGGTAAATTTTGGTTCCTTCCTCAACTACTGCTTTCACCGTTCCGGTATCCAATAGGTCTGAACTTATGGTTCCTGAACGTAATAATGTGAGTGAATTTTCTGCTATCCTTATTAGTAATAACGAGTTCACAGCTGCCTGCTTTAGCTGTTCAAAGCTCCAACTAAGCATTTGCAACTCTCTGAACCCTCAACTACCTTATTTAAATTATCCAAGATTATTTTTATATCTTTTATCGATTTATTGACATTGTTTGAAAGTATCCTCTGGTTAGTTATTTTAATTTTTTTTATAGATTTTTTTAATGTTATTATTTAAAGTTCTTTTTTCTTCTGTATGATCGGATCCTCCAAAGAGTGATCCGAAAATAGTTCCACTTATTACCCCTACAGCCAATCCAGCAACAACTCCGAGGAAGGCTTCTGGATTAGTAGTATTCTCCAGGGAGGTGGAAGGGTGAGCAGCGCCCAAATATTGTGCAAGGGAACTTGTGGACGCTCCTGGAGCGTTGAGTTTAGTCCATAATAAGCTTAATTTGCTTTGCAATTTTTTATAGTTATAATTAATCTCTTCGTGGAGGGTTTCACACATGAAATTTTTTCCTAAATAACTGATGATTTCAAGATACGTATTTTCTAGTCTAAATAATACGAAAGAAATTCTATGTACAAAGTTTATTCTACCTTTAGCGCTCGTTAACACTGTGGAAGTAAGCAGAGCGTTAATTGTGGTATGGGTGAAATGTAAATTTGTCACTAATTAATTACAGACGCTCGAAATGAACGTCAACCGTATGGGTGCTAACAAAAACGCACCTTCTATCCTTGCTGTGCCTTGCCAGGAGTGAATGGATACGGGGGGTGAATCTGCTTCTAGTGCCAAGCGGCCAGCCACCATCAAGAACGGCAGAACCAACTTCACCGACACTGGAAGGTTAATTTCGATTACAGTTTATCCGTATACCTTATCAAAACTTATATGATAATACACATTATAACATTATGACCTTAAACTTATAGTAGGGTAAACATTTTGGTAATCATACATCAATCATTTTCGAGGCCTTAAGTTATAGGGCTTCTTAACAATAGGTTGTTGGTTAGTCTGGTTAGTATATGGTCACCCATAGGAGTTTCCATTGAAATGGATTGTTTCACAATCAATTTGTCGGGATGAATTACAAAAGTTCGTGAAGAATTAACTTCCTTAATAGTAATCCGATTTCCCTTCCTGCTAGTCACGACAAACGGCCCTGATATGGGTAAGTCTAGCTTCTTCATCTGAGTATGTTTTTCAAGACGAGCATACAACCGTGAACCAACTCTTATGTCCTTCTCTTTACGTTTAGAATTGATACGGCTCGTGTATTTATCTTGGATTTGAGTTAGATTAATCTTACAGTGATTTCTATCCTGTGTTATGCGTTTTAACCTTACTGCTAAGTCACTTTCACTGTAGTCCAAGCGAGGTCAGGCGCGTATACAAGGGGGAAGGGGGGGGGGGGGGATTTGGGGCAGATGCCCCCCTCCCCTTGAGGTCTGAACTTTTTAAAAATAAATCTACGGATTAATAAAAATAAATGGATTAATCCTCCAAATTGAAGAAATGTCAATTATTTGATTATTTTTAATTGCTTTTGACATGCTTGAACACTGTATTCTATCAAAATCTTCATTTTTAAATTGCGAAATGGGAGAAATTAAATCGCTTCAAGTCGTGTTATGTACAGCCCGTGCCACGATAATAGCTTAAAACACATTTTGAAACCTAAAATGAAAATTATTACTGTTAGAGCGGCACTGTTTTCATGGTATGTTTGCGACCCGACCTGGAACTTTTTCAGAAGTTCTCAGGTAATTTTATTGCGTTGTTTATTTTTATATATATTTTAAATATTTTAGGGGGTTTTAAGCCGTGCCACGATAATAGCTTTTTATTGAATTTTATTAATTATCATCATCAAAAAAGGTTTATAATAAAATAATATGACTATAAAAGGTTTATTTATATAAATAAAGTCTTAGTTTATATTGAAATAATGGATTTGGTATTTAATATTTTACACAAGAACCTTTCTTCTGGAGAACCAATTCAATCCTCTTGTCGACAGATTCTGTTAATTTTTTAATTTCAGAACGAGGAATGATGCTTGCAGATGTCTTTATAGCATTCCATAAGTCTTCTTTAGATGTGTACTGCGTGCCATCCTTGTAAATTGCCTGTTTCAGAAGCCCCCACAAATTTTCGATAGGATTCAGATCGGGCGAACATGCCAGCCAGACCATCAAACGATTACCTTTAAATCCCATCGATGCGAAGAATGCTTGAGTCGCTTTTGCCGAGTGAGAGGGGGCATTATCGTGTTGAAATATCAACCTGTTTCGCATCGCCAATGGGACATCATCCAGCCATGGAAGCAAAACGGAGTCAAGGAGTTGACAGTACGCCTGGGATGTTATTTTGACACCATCAGGCACCCGCACAGGACCAACAAGTTTATCTCCAATAATACCCGCCCAAATAATAACGCCTCCTCCCCCTGTTGGCGACGTAAACGAGTATGGCGTTCTTGGCCATTTGCAACCCAACCTTTTCCCCAACCGTCCGGCCCATCCAGAGTCGCCCTGGATTCATCGGTGAATAGTACCATCTGCATGTTGGTCTTCATGTGCGCTCGAGCCCATTTCAAACGTGAATCTTTGTGCCTGGCCGACAGGGGAGGTCGTTTTTCAGCTGCAACACTCTTGCCCATTATTCTCAGCAACCGACATCTTGTTGTTTTCGAAACTTCAGGAAGATTTGCTTGGTTGAAAATTTCTTTAGAGGTCAGTCCTGGGGTTTTTGACATTATCTCTTCACATTACGGAGATCCCGACTGCTAGCTGTCTTCAGAACGCCAGAGTCCGAGCGTTTTTTCCTTGGCGACGGGTCCGCGAGATAGCGCTTTACTGTGTCAACATGGCGGCCTATTGAAGCAGCAATATCTTTAATAGGCGTTCTTTTAGCCATATATTTCACTATTTTGGCCTTCTCCGCATCAGTAAGGCCTCTAGCACGTCCCATTGTGAATTTTGTGTACAAAAGCTAATAGCGTGGGACACCAAATAAACACTTTAAATGGAATAACACATGAAATAGTGAAAAGATTCAAATGAAGAGCCGGTGGCAGTGTTGCCATACGTAAACACTTCAACCAGAAAAGTTTCAGATTAAAAGAAAAAGTCGCAATATATTTAACAATAAAAAATTAGTCAAACTATTATCGTGGCACGGGCTGTATAAGCCATTTTGTCCATAGAGAGTGGATTTCTATCACCCTATAAATATTAGCATTGTTTTACAATTTAAAAATGTTTTTAAATTTGAGAAGAAATGCATCGTCCTGTACTCTGTAGTTTGCCAAAAACACCCTCTTCTTCAACAGTACACCGAAAATTCATGCTTTCCCAAGATAAATGGAAGGGTGGCTAAATCTTACCACTTGAAAAAATTCACAAGAGTTCGTGGTCTATTCAATGAAACTGGTTCTATTCACAAGAAAAAGCAACTGAAAACAAAACCAAAAAGAACACAAACAGTGATTCACGAGGTGAAGAGATTCTATGAAGAAACCCCTAGTTTTTCTCTCAGAAAAGCTGTTCAACAGATTTCATCCACACCAAAACCACGTGGTGGAGGATCGTCATACATTCACTTAGTTTCCGTTTTTATCATTGAACTTCAGTTCGACCATTAACGGAAAGCACATAAATAGCGGTTTTGTGAGTGTATTATGCAGCAACCAACAAACATTGCCAATTGAATCGTTTGGACAGACGAGTAGTTAAACACATCGAAAAAATAAGAATGAAAATACTTCAAATATCTGGAAAACAAATGATAGGTATGATGCTAAGGTAATGATCTTCGTGGCAATTATTAATGGAATGGTTCCAATTCCCGCGGTAAAAATGGATATTCCCAAAACCTTCTCGGAATATTCCATGATGATCATTTTTTGATATTCAGGGAATGCAATTTTTTGACAATTTTATGGAATAGTCCCATAAATTACAAGGGAAAATCTAGGGAATCACGGAGACGAAGTTCAATGGAATAATGAAGGAATGCCAATGGAATAAGACATCCAAAGTAAGAGGGAATATTGAAGGAATACCTATGGAATGAGACATCTAAAGGAAGAGGGAATTTTGAAAGAATACCTATGGAATGAGATATCCAAAGTAAGAGGGAATATTGAAGGAATACCTATGGAATGAGACATCTAAAGGAAGAGGGAATATTGAAAGAATACATATGGAATGAGATATCCAAAGTAAGAGGGAATATTGAAGGAATACATATGGAATGAGACATCTAAAGGAAGAGGGAATATTGAAAGAATACCTATGGAATGAGATATCCAAAGTAAGAGGGAATATTGAAGGAATACCTATGGAATGAGACATCTAAAGGAAGAGGGAATATTGAAGGAATACCTATGGAATGAGACATCCAAAGTAAGAGGGAATATTGAAGGAATACCTATGGAATGAGACAACTAAAGGAAGAGGGAATATTGAAAGAATACCTATGGAATGAGATATCCAAAGTAAGAGGAAATATTGAAGGAATACCTATGGAATGAGACATCTAAAGGAAGAGGGAATATTGAAGGAATACCTATGGAATGAGACATCTAAAGTAAGAGGGAATATTGAAGGAATACCTATGGAATAAGACAACTAAAGGAAGAGGGAATATTGAAGGAATACCTATGGAGTAAGTCATCCAAGGGACCAAGGGAAGAGGGAATATTTAGAGATTACCTATGGACTAGGTCATCCAAAGGAAAAAGGAATAACAATGGAATAAAACATCCAGAAGAAGAGGCCACGATGAAGGAATATCAATGGAATAAGTAATTCAAAAGGAGGGAATAAATGAAATTAAATAACTGAGACTACAAGTAGCCGTGTAACTTACTTGAGTGCATAACTCAATTGTCACATGGCTACACACCAAGAAGTGTACCGTGAACAAATAACTTCGTATAAAAAATCTACGAATATTAAAACTTTAATTACAGGACACATTATTTAAATCTAGGCATTTCCACTATTGCCCGTTTGTATTAGTATGGAATGAAAGAAACTAAACATACGTCAATCATTTTATTATAATATCAAATAGCACATGATTTAGAAAGGGCTTAAAATAATTAAACATAAATTAATTCCTATGCAACTTTTTTACATGTTATAAAGGCTCAATCTATTAGCTGTCATTATTTATCAATAGATATTTCTCACTTATTCTATAGTGCCATGGTTGTACTTTTCACTTGCAAAGTTTTCAATTTTTATTAAGAAAGGCTCACAGGTTTCACTTACTATCAACTTCTCATTTTCCTCTTCCATCTGTTAATGCAGACAACACTCAACAGTACTATCGTTTCTTTTTGCAAAATTATTGACTACTACAATCAATTGGTGGTAGCGTAGCTTACATGTGCCACTTTCCTGTGTGACAACTATATAGTACAAAGTCTTGTATTTGGTTGTTTAATTAACGTGGAGCAAATTTATCCAATCGAGCAATTAATTTTGTCATTAATCTTAAATTCCTTCATATTCTCTACTATGAACTTATGAAGTGAATATAGTGGTGTCAGTGCAGCTATAGTTTTAGAGCACGCGCTTCATACTATATAGTACACACAATGAAATGAAGAGGATATGTCTCTAGATTTGTAACTTCTTAAGCCAACCTTAGCCAACCACAGTGGTACCTACGGAGAAATAAAATAATTAGTCATCATTTATCAATAACCTGTATTCAATTAGTTAATCCATAAATGAAATTATTCTTTCAAATTTTAAGAGATGAAAAAGTTGATCTTATAGGGAATACAGATTTAGATAGGAAAAAAGTTTTTGAGAAACAATATGGGTCAAAAAAGTAAAAAAAAATCAAATATAAGTAAAACAAGAATGGGCTCATGAACGAAGAAAAGCTACTATGAATATTATTAATACTGAATATCATTATTGGTACTTTTAAAATTTTACTATTAAACTCTAGTCAGTAAAAGGACAGGTCACTTGAAGAAATGATTTAATGAAATTTTATATTTCACTTACAGAGGCTAGAGAATATGTATTGTTTAACCTAGGTTATAGCTAAATATTTATAAACATTTCATAATATAAATTAACATAGTGAATCCATTTACAATCAAAGTATAAACTAAATATACATTGAATAGTTATAGGCCTACAAACTAAAATAGCACGGTAAGTATAGCTAGGGTAAGTAGGGTCATGCAGGTAAATTACGGCACTTTAATTTTTAATTGCGGCACTCTCAAGAGAGTCTAAAAACATTTTGAACCGAAATAACATTAAAATGTTGCATATTTATCAAAAGAAGTACAGTGCATGCTATAATTTGTTAATCTAAGTTTATAACGTGTGTTTTGAAGCTATGATGTGTATGTTGTTAGAGGCCGCAGTTAGTTAGTGTGTCGCAATTTAACTACTTGACCCTACTCTTATTCCGTTATCACCAGATATCAATACTTAACTTTAAACTAAAATTCAAAATAGTTGAGTGATAACTGCTGTTGATAAAATATAAAGAATGGTGTACATTCGTTAAACATTTGCAATCACAATACTAACTTCTTTTTTTCTTGAATTGACACTAACTTAACTACTGTCTCTTATAGCCCGTCTATAACGTCTGAACTGCACTGCTGCAAGGCGAAAACTAAATTGGATAAAAATTATTCTGGGTACCTGATTCGCAACTTTAACTAGTTTCGGATTTCATAAAAACGAAATAAGTAATTTTTGTAGGTACTACTAATTTCTAATAGGGAGCCAGCATTTAATTTGCTCATCTGAAACTCTATTCATTTAGATCGATATTTTTAATTCACTTGGTGGTTTAGTATCTGCTTAAGAACAAAATGCCATATCGATGACGTTTTGAAATACAAGAGACTGGAAGAAGCAACCATAAAGAAAAGTGAATTTTAGAAGAAGTCTCATCAGAAGTCAGTGACAATGCTCATTGATGCAGAAAAGCTCTGTGAAAGAGTTTTGTATGAATGTAAGATGAAGATGGAAGCACACACCTAACACGGAAATCTAACACCTCATAGACATAGTTGAAGAGCTTAACTCTTGCGCTATCTTCTAAAACTACAAGTAGCGTTAAAAATTATATAGATGGTAAAAATTAAAAGAGAACTTATGAAATCCAAATTACAACATCTCACAAACCCACGTTTCTTAGTTTTCAAATTAGACAACCAAATTCTAAGGAAATAGAAAAAATCATCGTTCGATTCAATTGACATTCCTTTGTTGTTTGACATACATACCTACTTTAAATTTCCCATCTTCCAGGAACATTCCTTCATATAACCCAATGGGATATATTCCTTATCAAAATTATTGATATAATTCCAGGGATATTCAAAAGTATTTCTTAGGAAGTAAAATTTTTCATTCGATTCCTGTTACATTCTGTCATTGTTTCACTAAGAATACTGTAGATCCCAAACGTTCCAGGGATATTCCTTCGTTTTATTTTTGGGAATACTATTATACGTAACTAGCTTGATAATTCTTGGGATATTTATGGGATATTCAGAATGGAATGCTATCAAAAATATATATTCCAAGAATATCCCAATTTGTTTCGTATGGAATACTTTAGAAATATGATATTCCCTGAATATCCTAGGATGATATCTGACCGAATACTGTAACTCTCCAATATTCCTGGAATATTCCCTCGTATAAGAATTTGAATACTATCCAATATTATTGTTACAGGAATATCCCTTCTTCATCAAACTGTGAGTGCAGACTAGGAGGGAATATTGTAGATATTAAGGGAATATCCCAGGAATAAAACCTTCTTGCCCGGGTTGTTCAAGCATTCCTTAACGAATATGGCAACTTGTTACCAGTTAATGGTTTTCAAAACTCTGATTGCTCCAGCACATTATTTGGCCCAGCCTGCAACTTCTTCACTTTGGTGGATGCAAGACCACATTGCACAAATGCAGCTCTAGAATTTAAAGAAAAGTTTCGAGGTCAAGGGATTAGCAGAAGTACGGAAATAAAATTCCTGGTCAGAACACAGTCCGGATCTCAACCCTTTGGACTTACAACCCTTTGACTTGCTGCACAAACTAGAGTCTATAAGTTTATATATAAATAGACATATTCAAATGAGTCTCTTATACAATGTGCTCAAATCTCCGCTCAAAAATGTAACAATAAGACTCTCAAGAAAGTATGCAAAAATGTTCTGTGTTCTGAAGCGTGCCTCATATGATATAAGACAATAAATGTTTAATAATAATAAAAATCCTTCCTTTTTCCTTCCAAGTGATGCATCTATAATGGCATTTGACTTATTTTTAAGTGCTTCTAATTCGCAATTAAAAATTACGTTATCTGATGAAACACAGTGTAGCAGTATATGGTTTTGATTATTTTTGCTGCTGCCAATGATTGAATATTGTAATTAAGTTAATAACTACCAGTCTATACCAGTTAATAACTACCAGTCTATACTTGATATACAGCTTATGGACTATACATTACAATACATTCACTGACACATGTGTTCCATCAGAAACGACATGTTTAAATTGCGAATTAGAATCACTTCTAATGCATCAACTGTCATCATAGATACACCACATTGATGGAAAAGAAAGTATTATTATTAAACATTTATTGTCCTATACATATGGCTATATCATATGAACCACATCTCCTGTGGCCCTACAGAAGTTGTTGAAAATGACCTCCTCCATCCTGAAGACAGAACGAAGCAAACTTCGAAACATTCTTTCAAATTTCTTAGGGGTCTCCTCCGGGTTGTTGTTGTTGTTTAGCCCCCCCCCCCCCGATCCTCAGGGAGCAGGGGGCAACCGAGTAAACGCGGGTTCACAGATGCTCCAGTGAGTGTGTGTTGTGTGTGGTCTGATGTTGTTGTAGTGTTGGGCATTGTGTGAGAATGTGGGAGATAGTTCCCGGATCCGTGGAACAGTAATCACACAGATCCGAGTCCGCCCTCACAATTCTGTGTTTGTAAGAAGGGAGAGAAGGCTGATGTCCACGCAAGAGGTGAAAACTCACTGGAGTCCATAGGAAGAGGCCTAACTCCTAGGAGGGAGTTAGCTGGTAAGGAGGAAATAGCTCTGTCTGTGAGTGTGGTGTGTATATGTCTTTGTAGTGAAGTGTTGGGTGGGGTGTCTGGGAGAGTATTAAAGATGTTTCTGTAGTGTGTGGCTGGTGTAAGGTGAATGTTTCGTGGAGTCCTTCACTCAATTTGCATGTAGTGTAATGGATGAGAGGGGCTTAGTGTGGAGGTGTAGAAGTGTTTACCCCTCATATCCATGTGTGTAGCAAGCGGAAGGACTCGTGTTTCCTCGTGGAGGTGTGTTGTGGGTGTTGTTTGTGTGCAACCGGTGGCGATCCGGAGTGCCGTGTTTTGTGTACGCTGGAGTTTGTGTAGGTGTGTGTTGGCTGTGTCAGGTGAGCAAGCTGTGTGCGCGTATGTGAGGATGAGTTTTATGAACTGTTTGTATATAGTGTTGTTGTGTCTTCCTTGGAGTGTCCGTAAGTAGTGTGAGTGAGGGCGCGCATGACGTTCAGTCTGTTTTTGGCTCTGTTGTTGGTGTCATTAATGTGGTGTTTAAACGTCATGCCGCGGTCAAGTGTGACTCCAAGGATTTTAGGCGTGTTTTGTAATGGGAAGGGGATTGTTGTTGAGTGTTATGGATGGGTATTGTATTCACGGTTATGTGGGGAGATGAGTGTGAGGGAGGATTTGTTTGCGGAGACCTTTAGTCTGTTTGTTTCTAGTCAGTTTTCTAGTGAGTAGATGTATGTTTGTAAATTGTTGGCTGCGGTCTCGTGTTTGGGGTGTTGCGACATGATGGTGACATCATCCGCATATGTAAGGGTGTGTACCGAGGTGTTTGTTGGCATGAGGAGGTCGTGGGGGTCTCCGGGTTATTCCTTTCAGCGAAACTTTAAACACTTTGTATAAGAGACACAATGGAATATTATTTTTCATATATAAACTCGAGTTTGTGCAGCAGCCAAGAAGTGAAAATCCAAAGGGTTGTGATATTGATTATGTGCTGGCCAGGAATTATCCGTTCTTCTGCTAATGAATCGACCTTTAACCTTTTCAATGTGAAATTCTAGAACTGCATTTGTTCTATGTAGTGGAGCGCAGTCTTGCATCCACCAAAGTGAAGAACCAGATGCAGTATGGGCCAAATAATGGGTGCCAGTTTGGTATGCGATCTGGGAGGTTAATGTGATCTGATAATATATTTTATTTGTTTTTATTTTAATAATTATGATAATTTTTCTTTTCAAGTAGCTGTTATACAAAACAAACAATATAGACGAGATAATACTGTCACAATGCATTAAAAGTTAAAAAAAACATATATTAATTGCTTATTTTTACTTTATATTCAAATAAGTTTGGTAGGATGTAGTTTATATAACGATATTTTCTTGAAGTATTTCCATAATAAGGCTTTGCATATGTAAATGGTATACAATTATTTAAGGAAATAAAATACTATATATATATTTGGTATCTCGTATACCTGTTTGTATCTTTTATATCTGCTAATAAATTCTAAATAGATCCCATAACAAACTAGCACCAAATAATGTCATTTAGCAATCTGAGATATGAAACACCATTAACAAGTTGCCATCATCATCAAGGAATGCATGCAAGATTAGATCCAGTTAATTAATAATGGAAACAAAGATATTACCTTAGCATCATACCTATAATTTATTCCGTTGATATTTCAGGGATTTTCATTAGTGTTCCTGACGATCCTCCACAACGGAGTTATGGTTGGTGAAATCTGCTGAGAAACTGGGGGTTATGGGGGGTTCTTCATGGAAACTCTTCACCTCCTGAATCACTGTTTCTGTTCATTTTGGTTTTCTTATCATTTGCTTTTCTTGTAAATAGAACCAGTTTCATTTAATAGACCACGAACCCTTGTGAACTTTTTCAGTTAGTATGATTTAGCCACCCTTCAACTTGTCATGGAGTGAAGCATGAATTTTTGACATACTGTTGAAGAAGACGGTGTTTTGGCAAACTACAGAGTACAGGACAATGCATTTCTTCTCAAATTCGAAAGCATTTTTAAGGTTTAAGAAAAATGCTAATATTGATAGGATAAAATCCATTCTTTATACTTTATGAACATAATGACGTCCTCCTATTTCTTAATTTAAAAAATGACGCTTCTGACGGAACACAGTGTAAGCATGTTCAAAGCAATTGAAATAACTGACCAGTCTGAGAATTATCCGTAGACTTTTTCAGAAACGTCAAATTTTTTGAAAAGTGCCCCCCCCCCCCTTGACCGAATCCTTGATACGCCCCTGAGCGAGGTTGAGTAAGTGCTTCTGTAGGACTATCATAACCATACAATGCAAAGAAAGGAGATTCCCCATAAAGATGCATTGTAGGTACTGTTGAGAGTCAACTGAATGACTGGAAGTAATTCATCCCAGTCTTGTGTGGCTAAAGTGTGACCGTAGGTTCTTAAGAGTTTAGTCACTTCCCTATTTATTCTTTCCGCCAATCCCTGTGACTCTGGGTGATATGGCACCACTTCCCTTTTTCTGATATTATAGAATCGACAAAACATCTTTACCCGGTCACTAATAAACTCTTGGGCGTTATCTCTTAGTAAAACCTCGAAAGACCCATAATGTGCTATAACTTTTCTTAGCGCGTCAATGATGCTATCTGTTTCTTTATTAGGTAGAGGCATTATGATACTACATTATATCTAGTGTAAAAATCTCTGAATACTAAGATGTTCCTATTTCCCTTTTATGTTATCGATAATGGCCCGAATAAGTCGGTAGCAAGGTTCACATTTGTCAATTAAGTTCCTGTACGAGTTTACTCTCATAAATATTAAAGAAGTTCTTTCTAAACGTCAACATAGTTATATCATAGCCTCTATGACCCGATGTGGTATTATCATGAATTATTTAAAAAGCCCTTTGCATCAGTGCGTCCGGTATATAAGGCATTAAATATCTATCTACTAAGTTGCCCCTGGTAACGTTTCGTACTACAAATAGAATTCCGCGTAATATGCGATAATTAGTTAACTTAGTTGCTCTCTCACTTTTCCGCAACATTAATTTCTTTTTCAGTGTGTTGCAGTTCTCATCCGTCATCTGTAGTTTCCTGAGTTCCTCTTTTGTCCAATCCACTTTACTGGGAATATAGGACTGCAACGTTTCTTCTTTTTCTCCCCTTTGAGTATCTTGCTCAGTTACCTTATTAATTTTCTCTACAAGCTTATCATCCAGTTCCCGTCGTAGTTCCTCACAATTATCCTGAATGCCCACCATTCGGGACAGGAAGTCAGCGAATAAGTTTTCCTTCACGGGTAAGTATTTGAGTTTAATCTGGTACTCCTGTACTAGAAGTGCCCACCTTGTGATGGCAGCATCTTTCGTAGTTTTATTCAGGATTCCAAGCAGGGGTAGGTGGTCCGTAAACACGGTTACCTCATAGTGTAGGATTAGATGCTTGAAGTGTTCCAGCGCAAAAATGAGGGCGAGACATTCGCGCTTAGTGACGCTATAGTTTCTCTACGTTTCGCTCAGACATTTACTTACATAGGATAAGGGGTGTAAATTCCCCTTCACCTTTTGCATCAGTGCAGCACTCAGTCCGAACAATGACGCATCGGTGTGGATAACAAACTCCCTAGAAAAATCAGGAAATTTTAACACAGGGCTGTGGCACAACTTGTCCTTTAATTTGTCCACCGCTGCACTCTTCTCTTCGTCCAACTCGAACTTTACTTCTTTTCTGAGGAGTTGATACAACGTATCGGCAATCCCTGAAAAGTAAGGAACAAATATCCTGAAATAATTACAAGCTCCAAGAAATGCCTGTAGTTCTTTCTTCTTTTTTGGGTACGGAAGTTGACTGACTGCCTTGATTCGGTCTTCATCCATCCTTAGTCCATGTTCATCCACAGTATATCCCATGAATTTTACCTTTTTGGTGAAGAAACTACATTTGTTTACCTTAATCTTAAGACTAGCTTCCTTCACTTTCTCCAATACTGTCTGACCTTTTCCAAATGAGTTTCCTCATCCTTTGAGAAAATGATGATATCATCCATGTAAGACAAGGCGCGAGTGCCCAGAATGTCATATAGAACTTCATTTATTACCCGGCTAAAATAGCCTGGTACTGAGGTCAGTCCAAAAGGAACTCTTACGAATTCGTATTTCGAATTCCTCATCGTGAAAGCGGTTCTATGTCTATCTTCTGCCTTGATTTCACATTGATGGTAAGCAGAAATTAAATCCAGATTTGAGATAACCTGGGTATGATGTAGGGAGTTGAGGAGATCCGATATCTTGGGAATAGGAAATGTTATTGGTTCAGTTATCTTATTTAAAGATCTAAAATCTATGCAGGGGCGTATGCCATCCCCTGGTTTACGCACAATAATAAGCGGGGAGTTGTAGCTGGAGTGTGATTTCCGTATTACCCCTTTTTCCAGTAGGTCCTTAATTTCTAGGTCTAACGGTCCTTGTCTGGCATGAGGAATATTATACGGTGCTTTGTTGATTACCTTATTCTCTCTCAAGGTAATTTCGAGCGGTTGTCCTCTGTAATTCCCTAGAGATTCTCCCTTCAGCCAATATACCTGTCGGTAGGTATTAAGTAGTGTGAGCACTTTCCCTTTCATTTTTTCGTCTCCGCAGGTTAAATCGTCCCATTGCACTGGAGGTAGGGTTTTTGGTTCCTCTTGTTCCTTAACTAGTGAAGTATTTGTGGTGACACTATAAATGTTTTCTTTCTCCATTCGTTACGCGATACAAAATATCGGTGCTAGGACAATTGCCAACCGCGGATAATTGCCACCCCCCGGACAATTGCCACCCAAATAAATAATATCAGGCCTCTTAACTTTAAAAATGGTGATAAAATATGTATAATATTGTTGTACGATTAATTATTAATTATATACATTTTAAGATAAACAATATTATTATTTGGTTTCTGAATGTGCTTTTTAAATCTTATATTTTTATGTTAATTTCACATATCACAGTTTTCTAATTTCATATTATTTTCAAATTTTACAAATTTGTCATCGTGTACTCAGACCAATTTTGAAATATCTACAAGCATAATAATTATAAAGTTTATTTTTAGAAATGTGAAATTAGTGTAAAATCTTTAGGGATACATCTCTCTCTTGACTGCAAATGCATTACGTCTTTGAAATATTATTTTCTATTATATTACATCTGGATAATTTCTTTTACACTCACCCAATTATATATATTGAATTTTCAACACTAATACATTTTCCTAAACACCACGCATCTATAATTTTAAGCCAAGTAACTTTTTCCCAGATTATTAGTTAATCTGAAGCTGCACTAACTTATCACATTAAGGTTTGTACGGGATGTCTGCTTAAAAGCCAATGAGCATCTCAACTCTTAGATATCCTAGAATATGGATATTTGTTATTAATGATAGTATTGATAAAGGAAAATATTTTCAATTAACTAAAGACATGATCAATTGAATAATGGAAATAATTCGTATAATAACAACATATAATTTATTAAATCAACTATGGGAATAATTAATTTTATAAAAAAATATTAAATGTGGAATGAAATTTTTTATCTTATAATGTATACAATTAATAATTAATCGTACAAAAATATTATACATATTTTATCACCATTTTTAAAGTTAAGAGTACTGATAATAAATATTTGGGTGGCAATTGTCCGCGGGTGGCAATTGTCCGGTCACGAAAATATCGTACCTTGACTGAGGGTTACGTCGTGATCATTGACGTTAGTTAAACTGACCGATATCTTTCCGTCAGTTACCTTTGTTAGTACATTCGATGTTACTAACCCGAACTTTGGTTCTCCGTGATGAATGATTAACTCTTCATTTTCCGTTATCCTCTTGTTAGCTACTTTGATTTGAACTGTACATACAGAATTTTTCGGTACTGATATCTCTTACTTAAGGTGTATGTTTATGTCCTTCTGAGGACCGCTGTCATTTTCTCCTTCGTTGTTGTCCTTCGATTCGACGTTCTCTTCATCTTTACACGATGTTTCCAGTTTCTGTTCTTCTTCCTCTAATGCTCATATTCCGGTAGTCCGTTGTCTATTATTATACTACGTTTTCGAATTGATGATCACTTTTACTGTTTTCTCCGTATTGCATTCACTCAGTGATGGATTTTTTACGAAATGCATCTCTTGTTGTGGGAAGTATATTACAGCATGCTTTAGAATGTTCATTCCTAATAAGACTTTGACGCTTTCTCTATTTAAGTCTTTGAAGACTAAAAAGTCTCCCTATATCTTCCCATTTAACGTTTCCAATGTCATAACGACTTTCCCTACTATTGGGATCAGGTTACCCTGAGCATCAAAGACCTTTTTATTCTAAGTTTCGATTTTCTCCTGTTCCTCTAAACTTATTATGACGTTCTCGGCCACTAGTGAAACACTAGCTCCACTATCTACGAGAGCACTCAATTCTTCATTCTTTTCCTTATTTATCAGATTTATCTCTATCGTAGGAATCTTAAGTCTATTTTCCTTCTCTGTTGTATTTGACAAGCTAACTAGCTAGTCATTCCGAGTCTCCTTCGCTCTCTTCGAAGTTACAATCCGGTGTGTCCTCTTCGAGGTGCTCTTCTAGGTGATGTACCTGGTTTCTTCGTCTGTTTTCGGTGTCATAGTTTCTTGATCGATTTTCTACTTTGACCCTACAATTGATTTGGGTGTGCCCGCGTTGTTAACAACGGAGGCAGGGAGCTCGACAAGCCTTCTCAGGGTGTCAGATTTTGTTGCAGTTGGAAACAGCATTGAACACCATCCCGCTGGCGCTTTCTACAGCTTTTGCATCCGTGTCCCGGTATTTTACAGTAGTTACTCCTCTCCTTCGGAGTTCGTAACTTACATTCCTTGGCGAAATGTCCAACCTTCCCACAGGTGAAACATTTCTTTTCCATCCTAGTCGGTCCCTTCTGTTCTGTATTGCCTGTGCTTTATTTACACGGTTTATGGCACAGGCCGTGATTTTCGTTGATCGTGTATCTGGTGTAGATTTGGAGGACCTAGTAAGTTATTTATGAACATTCTCATGCAATCCATCCACGATGAACAAATGTTATAACATATTTTGTAATACATCAGCTAGGCGAATTGGGTTCCTATCTAGTCCTGGGTCACCCGCTGCTGCTTCTTTTCTGGCTATTCCTTCGGCTGCGGCTGGACCTATGGCAATTTCTTGTGTTAGTGGGTCCGGTCAGTAGCAATTAGCTCCAATTCGAGGCGCCCGCATATCGTTCTTACCCAAATACGCGTCCACTAGAGCGCGGGTTTGTGCCTCTAGTTCAGGTAGGTAGGTCCCAGGCCCAACCCGTCACCCGCATTGAGTTTCCCAGCGAAACGCGGTAGGTTGTCATCACTGTAATGATACGTTGATCGTGAGCCGTCATTTTTCATCTGTATCACCAACTAGGGCTTGGTTAGGGTGTCCGGAAAACTGCCAGGCGGAAAACTGTCAGGCGGAAAACTGCCGAAACGGAAAACTGCCAGGCGGAAAACTGCCAGTCACTTATTGGTAATACATGTATATTTATTGACTTTCTGAAAATATTCTTTAGTTATAAACACATATTCATTTATAAAATACGGCGTTAGTACTTCTTTAAGAGGTTAAGGGGACATTCATTTTTACAGTAAAAACTACATAGATATTGGAATACTTAAATAATATTCAAAGAAAAATATTATTTCAACAAAGCTACTTCATTAAACACTTGAGTAAACCAAAATTCATTACACATAAGGATTTTATAATTTCTTTTTTTAACTTATTTTCAAAGTTACGTAAATTTTAATAACATGTTCAGTTACGTTTTTAGTCTCTTTATTTTAATTTCCTATTGACGTCAGCAATTTATCCTTTGGTTCCGAGGCAAACATTGAAATATGTGTACTGATTTGTGAATACTAGATAATTAGATATTCTCACAATAATATAATTTTAAATTATACAATGAATTAAGTGAATGTTAAATCAACTTATATGTATGTTAAATAGTCATTACATTTACATTTTTATTCTCCATATGTCATTAACACAACACATTCATTTTAACAATTTTCATTTATATGTAAAAAGTATTATTAATCAATATGCAAGCCAATTCGATCGAGTGAAATTGTAAGAGAATTAAGTAGGTAATATCAGTTTAATAATCATAGATGATGGGTTGCAAATTTCTAAATAATTGACGAACATCGATCAACGTTTTTTTATAGTGAGTACAAGTGAATATTAAGCTTCCCTACAAACAATTCCATGTGTATACCATGTGGCACTTACACATTTAAATCATGTGTATACCATGCATATTTTTGGAAATGGATACCATATTTATTACATGTTGTTTTACGTGGTAATATGGTAAATTATATGTGGTTACCATTTGTTATAAGTATGGTATTTAACATGTTACTATGAATGTGGTAAATAACATTTGGTAAACACCTGTTTAAAGTATGGTAATTTACATGTGGATATGATGTGGTGTATACAATCTCTTTTTTGATATGGTTTTAAAATGGCATAACCACATGTTAATTATATGTTTTTATTAGGGTTAGATTGGTTCAATGTGGATAACCCTTATTTATACTGTATTGCCACATTAAAACCATTAAACCACATGGTAAGGATGTTTATGCAATATGGAATTGTTTGCAGGGTTGAAGACTTGTTCAATTCTCAAATTATAAACGCAAAAAGAACTAATTTGACACTAAACCCGTTATGAACTGATATTGTAAAGACGCGTTGTGTAAACAATGGAATTTACTCTGTCTCAAATACAATAATTTAATAATTTTAAATATTTTCTAAGAAAAGATATATTTTCAATTTCTATATTGTAATTGATTATTTATGTAATATTTATTTATTATGTATTTTTCTAATTAATTTGTTTACATATAACTTTTATTTTTATTTTGTAAAAATGAATATCTCTTTAACTCCTTAACGAAAGGTGAACGGCTTTTTTATAAATTAAATGTTATTATTGACTAAACACATTTAATTGCCAATAAGTGACTGGCTGTTTTCCGCCTGGCAGTTTTCCGTGTACCCTTGCTTAGTATAGTTAATTAAATGATTAGTTAGTAAGGAGTATTTCTATTTGCGTACACTACTTAAATATTTATCAAGTTTTTTTTAAATACACACGAGAAATAATACAAATAAAAACGAAATGTCAACAAAAACAAAATGGGAACAACATATGAATACTGTTATATAATAAAGAATAGGCACTCAAAAATTAACAATAATCAGCTAACACATCATACTAGTAATGCACTATACAAGAGTTTTGAAAAGTAAATTCCTGATCTACACACGGTGTACTCACACTTCACTAGACGCTCTAACTTTTGTTACCTCACCAGACTAGATCAACCCATCCTGTACTGATGCTTGCTGTTCCAGTGACTTCCACTCTGAGGACAGGGCTGGTGACGTAAGTCGTCTAACGGTTGTTTCAACTTGTGCTTGTCTTCTCCGGTTGTTGTCCTCCTTATGACGTTGCCTCGCTGTTCTGCGTAGGTACTTAATTCGTTGTTCGTTGTACTGCTTAGATACCTTATGAAGACCTGAAGTTAGTTATGCTGATGCTGCTACGTGGCGGTTGCTTCGTTCCAGTCCACTAGCAGTCTATGCGCTCCATAATTAGCGGCTTCCAGCGTTCAATTATTAATCCTTGCGCTCAAAAAATAGCGGCTTCCGACGTTCAGTTATTAGTCCTTGCGCTCAAAAAATAGCGGCTTCCAACGTTCAGTTATTCGTCCTGCGCTCAAAAAATAGCGGCTTCGTGGCGTTAGTTTCTTCTCTTGGATTCACCTGTATTGCCGTACTGAAACCAGTTCCAAAACGAGTTGCATGCAAAGCGGTCAGATTGGCTCCTACGCTGCGCTCCAGCTGCTCTTAGGCTGCCAGAGTGACTTCTCCGATCGGCTTGACCGTGGACTCGAACCTGCTCCTATTTCCAACTGGGTATCTGGTAAAAAGGACAGACTCTCCTCAGTCAATAATTGCAACCGGATAGTTTGGCTAGTGTATCATATATGAAATGTTCTTTTTTAAACTTTTCATAGTGTTTGTGATTATGCTAGAGAAAAGGGTCTGCTGTTAAAGATAAACTTTCTGTATCTAATGATTACCTGATGAAAATGATTAGTGAAATATTGCTAAAAACATTTGCATTCAACTTTATTTCAATCTATATTATGCTGAAGTGTTTAAATTAATTAAATACTCTTTAATTCGTATCGTTGTAATTTGGATTATGAATTTTCTTGATTATTGACAGTTATATCGTTGCTTAAGATTTTTGATCTTTTGCCCATAAATTAAAAAAACTGGTATATTATATCAGGGTTGAAATATCTATATTGTGTATAGTTAAAAGTTGTTTCTTTCTGTGATGTGAACTCCAAACGCTCTTTCCTGAATCGGAGAAAAGGGTGAATGGAAAAACAGAGAGGCTGGCGTCCCTTGGCACCAACTGTTACAATTTGAATTCTCTGTTTCTATTTTTCTTCCTTTTTCAACCTTTCTTTTCATATGGTAGCTCTAGTGTTATGCTCTTCAAATATAACTAAAAACTATTAAATTTAATTTAGGTTGACTCATAAGCTTCATTCACAACCACCTTATTTTCCTCTTTTATACGGCTTTGCAGTCACAGGTGCCTGTGTCCGTTTTCGTCAAATTACAGTACCATAATTTAAAAAACTCTATTTATTTACAGGAATTCATCATGTGCTTATCATGGGTCATCCGTCTTAAGGAATTCGAATAATCAAGAAGCATCGATGGTCAATTGTCTTCGATGGAAAGAATAGTCACCCTATCAAGCGACCGTTCAAATCCATGGTCTCTTATCTATACGCTGGTTCAACACGTTGCCTGCGGTAGCGGAGTATTCAACCTACTATTTGGAGCTTAATTCAACTACCCCTTCTTTTCCGAGGCCTTATCCTCTTCGTGTCTCTTTGAATCACTTTGTAGTGGATAGAGACAACTTTTAAACATCTAAAATAAAAATAATCCACCAACAGCTCAACACATCTGCAAAGTGATTAGTTTTTAATAACAACCTCTCACCATTTGGCTTCAACAATGTTATAATTTTGCCGAAAATTGGAAAACTCAATTTAATTATTTATATTTTACATTTTTATGTGACTAAACTGTCGTCTATATTCATATTCTAAAATGTCTGCTTGTAAATACTATTTATTAGTTCTTGAAGTTTAAGTATTAGACCTAAATTTCCTTCTTAGAAGTCCTTAAATTCTTTTGCATAGGTCTTAATTAAGGGTTCGGCCTCAAGCTCAAAACTGTTAACTTTTGATTGAAAATTAGTTGAATAGCATACTAAGTCATTTTGAAATAGAATAATGGTTAATAACTGTCCATTTACTTTATTATGATGATTAAGAGATGGCGAACACTAGTACAGTCACATAGTGAGGACACTGGCACTATTTATGTTGATATATATTGTGATTTTAGAGGCCCATAAAAAGATTGGTAGTTTGAGAAGGCTTAAAATCTGTCCAATGTCTTCAGGTGACTCTGTTCATGAAGCAACTTACATTTCAGACTGCTTATCCAAGCTCTTTCAGTCAGTGAAAGATCCTTAAGTTTCGAAACATGTTTTACCCTCTACTATATAAATTTTGAAATAAGAGGATCTCCATCTCCATTAGACTCTTGAGTGTAGAAGCTATTTATAAATTTAAATAAAGAATTCCTCGTCTTATTCATGTGTTTAAATTTACAGCTCATGAATTCAAAAAATATATTTAGGGTACAAGGCTATATTGTTATATGTTCCATTTTATTTCTAATTAACTTTGCTTTGCATATTACCAGAAGTTCTATCAGAGCTAAGATTTTTGCATATGTTTTTGTAAAATTACTAAATTGTTGTTCTGGTCTGCTTCTTTACGTTTCTTGTATTTATTTTTCTAATTTTTGGTCTAGTTTCTGTCTATTTATATGTAATTGTGTGTGTTATATCGTTCTAATGTTAATAAATAGTAATCTTATTATCGTTTCTTTAGTGTTCAATTGAATTAATCCCCCGTCGTACGGCGTGGTATATCCCTCGGCTAAATGACGAAGGAAATCCCCCATCGTAAACCGTGGTATATCCCTCTGCTAAATGACTTAGAAAATCCAGGGTCGTACGCCGTGGTATATCCCTCGACTAAATGACTGAGGAAATCCCCCGTCGTACGCCGTGGTATATCCCTCGGCTAAATGACTGAGAAAATCCACCGTCGTACGCCGTGATATATCCCTTGGCTAAATGACGGAGAAAATTCCCTGTCGCACGCCGTAGTTTATCCCCCGGCTAAATTACTGTGGAAATCTCCCAGCGTATGCCGTGATATATCCCTCTTCTGAATGACGGAGAAAATCCCCTGTCGCACGCCGTAGTATATACTCCGGCTAAATGACTGAGGAAATCCCCCGTCGTACACCGTGGTATATTCCACGGCTAAATGACGGTGGAAATCCTCCGTTGCGTGACGTCCCAGCAAACATTGCAACGTCGGCCGTATGCTGGCGTGCATCGGTAACCTTATGTGGCAACGTCGTGTATCGGCAAATTGATTCATTTCGACATCGGCACAACGTCGGCTATACAACATTCGTCCGTCGGATGGATGTTATTTGTCGGCAGGACGTCGTTCCTACAACAGTCAGCCGACAGATTAATATTATTTGTCGGCACGATGTCAATACCCAACAATCGGCCACTTGATGGATATCAAGTGTTGGCACGATGTTGGCAAAACAACTCTAATTATACACGCAAATTGATTTTAAGTATTTGTTGCTGCGATGTTGACAAAACATAGAAGAGCCGCTTCATACCTATTGTATGTTTCAGACCGCTTTCCATTATATAACTACTAGTATAATTCTCCATTAAAATTAATGGGGTATCAATAGTAAATTATATAAATAGAAAAAATATATCATAAGTAGAAAATAATATATAAGTAGAAAAAATATATAAGTAAAAAAAAAGATACATACAGTTGCGATCAAAACTAAGGGACAAAAATTTAAAAAGCTGTATCTTCATAAATATTGGTTATAAAATCATGAAATTTCAGTATGTTGTAAACATATTAGTATAGTACTACATACTATAAGCACAATTGATTTGAAAGACGAATAAAAAACTTATGCCATTATTAATTTTATTTGTGAATAAGTAACGTTCAAAACTAAGGGACACAAACTTGAAAACTTGAAAATTAACACATTGAACGAGAAAGTAAGCTTAATAATTAATATTTTGTGAATAATCCTTTGCTTTGGACCACTGCAGCACATCTGCGACTACAGGATTGGATAAGTTTACGACACTCATCAACAGAGATTTTGGTCCATTCATCTTGAAGTTTGTCCCACAAATCATCGGTGTTAACTGGGTTTCGAGCCATTACCTTTTCTCCAAGTGTCTTCCACAGATTTTCTATGGGATTTAGATCAGGACTTTGAGCTGGCCAATCCATTATTTCGAAATCTTGCTGTTGAAGGAAACTCAAAACACTCTTAGCTTTGTGGCACGGTGCATTATCCTGCATGAAAATTGCCCCATTTATGCCTGAATTGTTAATAATGGGTACTACATGATCTTCCAATAGATTTTTGTAGATGGAAGCATTGACTCGAGTATTCAAACGAACAAGAGGAGACGTACCTTGAATTGAAAACATTCCAAAAACCATCACACTTCCACCTCCAAACTTGACCGTTTTTTTCGTACATTTTGGGTTCAATACTTCACTTGCAGACCTCCTAACATAGTTTTTCCCATCATTTCCAAACAAATTAAACTTACTCTCATCGCTGAAAAACACTTTTGACCACTGTTCTTCAGACCAATTCACATGTTTGTTTCCAAACTGTAACCTCGCCATTTTATTTTTTCGACTTATCAATGGTTTCTTCCTAGGCCTTCTTGCAAATAAGCCTATCTCCTGCAGGCGTCTCGAGATAGTTGATCTGGACACATCAGTAGTGTTTGTATCTTTCATTTGCCTAGAAATTGCTGCAGCGGTTGTGAAACGTTCCCTTAATGCTATGCGTTGGATGGCTCTGTCTTGCCTAGCAGACGTTTTCCTGGGTCGGCCAATCTTGTTAGGACTCAGGATACGGCCAGAATCTTCATAAGTTTTCACAATTCTTCCAATGACACTCTTCGAACGATTAACTCTTTCTGCAATCTCTCGGATACTAAAATTCTGTTTGTGCAACTTAACAATAGTCATACGGAGAGCATCATCAACTTTTTGCCTGTTAGCCATGATTGATGGAGACAGAGTGTTTACAAATGATTTGGCACATCTATTTCTTACTCTGAATAACAGAAAACCGGATGTCAAAATCTGTTTTCAATCATTTTTAACAATGTGTCCCTTAGTTTTGAACTTTACTTATTCACAAATAAATGTAATAATGGCATACGTTTTTTATTTGTCTTTCAAATCAAGTGTGTTTATAGTATGTAGTACTATACCAATATGTTTACAACATACTGAAATTTCATGGTTATATAACGAATATTTATAAAGTTATAGCTTTTTAAATTTTTGTCCCTTAGTTTTGATCGCAACTGTACAAGTAGAAAAAAATATACGTAATTTTTTTTTTTTTGTGACAAAAATTAGGCTATTTACCTAAAGAAAAAAGTTTGTAAAAAAATGTATCTAAATTTTTTTTTTAAATATTAGGTAAAAAAAATGTCTAGAAATTTTTTTGGTAGCTATATAGAAATATTTGTTTAAAAAATATGTAAAAAAAATTATATAAAAAATTATGTACAAAATATAGCTACCCTATATAAAAAATAAATTTTTATATATTAAATAGAGTTACGTGTTTCGTTCCATTATTTATTTCTATTAATTATAAATCATAACGAGTTATGAATTAGCCTAGGTTAGGTAATAATATTGAAAATGAAAAATCATTAAATCAATTAAACCTATATGTACAGTGAGAACAAATATACATATACATTTTAGTTACTCCTTACATACTATTTTGTGATATATTAATTCTTTCCGTTCATATTAAGAACTTCTTCATAAAACAAACATTAATTTTTGACGTAGGCACCCAGTAAACATTGCGACGTTGGCCGAATGCTGGCGTGCATCGGTAACCTTATGCCGGCAACGTCGTGCATCGGCAAATTGATTCATTTCGATATCGGCACAACGTCGGCTACAAAACATACGGCCGTCAGATGGATATTATTTGTCGGCAGAACGTCGTCCTACCAATTTCGGCCGACAAACTAATATTATAAGTCGGCACGATGTCAATACCCAACAATCGGCCGCTTGATGGATATCAAGTGTTGGCACGATGTTGGCTAAACAACTATAATTATACATGCAAATTGATATTAGGAATTTGTCGCTGCCATGTTGACAAAACAAATAAAAGCCGCTTATAATTGTAGCATTCTGAATTAGCTAAAAATATATTAGAAACTCATAGATCTGAAATAAGTCTTAAAGTAATAAAATGAGTCTAGCTGTCTATACAGTCAATGTATCTTTCCCACGAAGTAATAAAAGATTTAATGAGGTGTAAGGACAGCTTAGAAATATTTGTAATAATATTGATCTATTTTCTATGTAAGGTAATAATTGGTTTACGACTCATGTGGTTTGAGCAACCAAGTTATGGACGGGGTCTTAGCTCATTAGTGGTTTCCGTTTAAGATGCTTAGAGGTATATAAAGGCAAGGAATTATGTAACTGGTGTTAGTTGGTGGAGTGAGTAGTGAGTAGCGAGTTGTCAGTCAGGCAGTCAGTAAGAGTCAGTACTTAGAGTAAGGACTTCAGACCGGCCCGTCCGGGTTGGTCCGGTCCGAACTCATCTCTACCATATTCCACATTTGTGTCATCTCTAACTGTTATGAAATGCTGTATTCAAGTTTATAAATATACATCCCTTGCGAGAGTTGGAATACTACAATCATTTAACCCCGCCAACACATACGCATCATTGGCGCCCAACAAGCAGTGGATCCGGCCCCAGGTTAAGACAAATGGAAGAAGAATCCTGCACCCCTCAGATGATCAGATGAACCCAAAAACTTCAAATATTTAAAGACTACGAAGATGATGCCCAGCGACTACGAAGATGATGAACAAAATCCAGTCAAAAAATTTGTTCAGCATGTCTCAACCTTTCGAACGTCAGGAAAGTTCTGATTCAAAACACAACATGAAGAAAGAAGAAGATACCAGACATTTGAGATTATCAAAATGTGAGCCCAGTCGAAAAATAGCACCACTACAGAGAAAATGTGCAAGAGATTTCACACAGAAGTAACAACGTTACACAATCATCAAATTTTAAATGAAGACATCAGTTCCCGTACCTACGTTCTACAAGTGTGACGTACGTTTAATACAATTAGAACTGCATCTGAAAAGCTGACATCTAAGAAGAACTACAAGTACTGAATATATATTTAACGTGAATAAAAACAGCGAAGAAAAATTAATAACAATTTTTACTGAAAATCAGCATTCAGTATCTACATGAGATCGCAGTCATCAAGATTGTGGTACCTCTTATCTATGAAGATCGGTTTTGCCTGTTTCAACACAATATATAAGTGGTGATTCCAAAAGCAGAGGACCAGCTAGCTCGCAATTTCAAGAATGTAAAGAAGATACTTAAAAAACTGGGGAGAATTGTATTTAAATGTCGTGAGTATATGTATTATAGAAATTTTTAAATGCATTTATTTGTCTTTTCTCTCATTCAATAAAATTACCATGAATATTGTTTGGTTATGTTTTGTTATATTTCTGTTCATTGTGGATCTTATTTCTATAAAAAAAAATTTTATTAAAATTTATCAAAAATGTTAAATTGAAACGTTTGAAAAAAAAATATATAATTACAGTACTCCAAACTATTCACGATATTAAATATTAGTAGATATTGAAGGAAAGGTGTAGAAGTGAATTTTTTTTTTAGATAAATTAAAATTCAGAATTGAAATTTCTTAAAGATTGAAATGAGAATGATTGCTCTAAAACAGAGGATCAGAAGTTCAACTTTAATAATGAGAATAGAAACTGTTAAAGTAACTCAGTGAAGAAATAATGTTGATAATAAATTTTAAAAGGCAAAAAGTAAACTTATTGTAACGAAGATGTTACACCAATGAGTTAAAACGACTAGTTATTGTAGCAGAAGTCAATGTACTAAAATGAAATGAGATTGGTTCATTGGAAGTATTAAGGTATTCTCTTGGATGACAGTCAGATTTGTTGCCTTAATAGAAGAGAAATAAATAATTACCGGTGTAAGAACATGAAGCTACTTAGTAACCATATAATATAAATTAAAGACAGGTGAATGTTCAAGTAAGCTTAAAATGTTGAACCGTTTGATTGGAATTTTTTAAGAAATGAGAAGTGAAAAGAGTTAAAAAATGTAACAGTAATATAATGTAAATTTAAAATAATTAGAAGGAGGTAAAGTGAATAAAGAGAAGAATACTTGAATATTAAACTGAATAAAGTGAATAAGATTTGACTAGCCAGATGTGGTCATAAAAATATTTGAGGTAATTAGATGAGGATAATAAAAGAAGAAACCTCAATAAAAATGACAATGGAGGATGATTATAAATGTTCAAATCGGTAAAAGATTAAAATAAAAATGGTTGCTATTAAATTGTTTAAAAAGAAGTAAAAGAAGAAGTAAAAGTAACTTAAAGTAAAAGTTAAATGAAATGAGATTTGATTTAATGATAATTAAGACTTCGTCTCAGCTATCAGCAAAAAGCAAAAAATCAACCGATAAAAATATTTAGAGTTCATATCCAAGAAGAAAAAAACTAGCTTAGAAATCTGATTAGTCTTTCGAATATCTCAATTTCAAGGATTAAGCTGCCTAAAAATGGTAGCATTAACAATTTTTCACAGAGTTACAAAATATAGCTTAAAATTTTGAATCTAGAACTTAAAAAATAAAAGCGAAAAAAATTTATTTACAAATGTATAAGTAAAAGATATAGTTCCATATGAACATGACAATAAAAAATAGAGTCCTCAGCTAGAAAGACTGAAGAATAACTTATCCAGGCTAAGTGAAATTAGTATCTAAAGAAAGACTAATTTTTGATCTGCCTAAAACAAAAGTTTTTAAATAGAGAGAGTGAAATTTAACGACCTTTCACCATGACGGCTGAAGACGAAATGTCCCGCACTGCATTAAAAAGAATCGAAATTTCTTACATGCGGGGGTAAAATGAGAATTTGGGGTAGCGTACGATAAACCGTGGTACAGTGGGAACTAGATTATTCATGCGCGCCTCAGCAATTGGACGGATACACTTTTCCGCGATTGTACCTAGGCAGGTATTTAGTTATGTATTTACTTTTCTGCAGTACCTACCTAACTGGTTAGTTATTTACTGAAGTGCAATACTTAGTCTATCTTGGTAGGTAGTACCAAGTTAATTATAATAAGTGTAATAGCTAGTTTCCTAGGTTCTAAGAATCTTACTATACATAGCTATATTTAGTAGGGTAAATTACGAATTATCGGTCAGTTTCACATCTTCGGTCATAAATATAAGAAAAACGATATTATAATTGTTATTTAATTTTTATTTCAATTGGTATCCATGATATTTAGCTACCTACTGGAATCGTGGATACCAATAATTAAAATAAAATAACAATTTACCTAAGTACAATATAGTTTTTCTTATTTGACCGAAGATGTGAAACTGACCGATAATTCGTAATTTACCCTATACATATGTAATGAACTAGCTACCTATTGTGTGTACCTACAAATTAGGTACCCGGCCTCGACCGAATGTTTTGAGAATGTGATAGCAAGATTGTAGCCTACAATCTTCTGAATCTTGCTATCAAATTCTCAAAACATTCGGTCGAGGCCGGGTACCTAGGTTAGTAAGTAGTCTTCTATCCTAATTACCAGTGCACTTGTTATACAATTATTTATTTCTTCCAATTAAACAAATCGTATAAATAGAAATATCATATATCATTTAGAGGTGGAGAAAAACACAGTAGCTACTCGGGAAAACGATTTAGGTACTCTCGCAGTACTCGGAAAGTGGGTGTTTGTGAATTTTTCAGAAAATTCGGTCACATGACTTATTTTAACGGTCACTGTCCGGGAACTGTGACGTTCCCCTAAAACATGAAGATTTTACCTAGGTAATATGACTTAATATTATTTACATAAATAGAAATAATTGATAGTTCTTCTATAGCGAGACTTTGTAGGTAACCATAGGTAGTAGTTCTGTTCTTACCTCATTACCTAACAAATATCTACAAACCTAGAACCTACCTAAAAAGAACTATTACTGAGTATTAGATAGGTAGTATGTACTTACTTATAGAATCGTAAAAAATGTTCCTATGTATGATAGTATTGCTGAAAATTCTATCTGATTAGTGTTATAAATATTTTGAAATGAAACTGTAAAAGAATAAGATGTGATTATCTGCTTGCTGGTCGTATACTTTAAATGGATGATGGAGTTAACTGCGATGAATACACAGTGAAGGATATGCTAAATTGAATGTTAGTGACAGTTGTGTTAAAAAATTCCGACTGTGCTAAATTGAATGCTAAATTGAATGTTAGTGACAGTTGTGTTAAAAAATTCCGACTGTCGCCAGCATTCTTTTGTTTATCCTTCCTATAAATCTTCAGTCTTCTATTTCCCAATGCGCAAACCCTATCTACTCATCAAAACTCCAATAGCTACAGAAAAGATTCACTCCGTTACAAGAGATGCAATAAGTACCAGCACGTATGTACTCCTAATCATTAGCAATAATGAAGTTATACTAGCATATATTTTTATTATGAGCAATTGTAAAATAACATTCCCGCAATATCCCCGCGATATTCCCTACCGATGTTCCCAAAATGTCACCAGGGGATATCGCGAAAATGTCCGTTTTTGTACTTTTTTGGAAACATCCCCTGGGAATGTTCCCGGAATATCGGTAGGGAATAAACATCCCCTAACGATGTTCCTGGAACATTCCCTGGGGATATCCCCAAAAAGTACAAAAACGGACATTCTCGCGATATCTCCTGGGAACATCACGGGGACATCGGAAGGGAATATCGCGGGGATATCCCGGGAAGGTCATTTTGTTGCCTGGGTACTACCTGGTATTTTCCCAAATTCACGGAAACTCTCCTGATTAGTTTGAAATATGGGTCCAGCGATCCTGCTGAATTCTCCTAAAATTTAGCCAATAATTTCCTCGTGCCTCTTAGGTCTGCTTTCCCTCTGAACAGGTCTCACGCTCTTGTCAGTTATTGCATTCACACAGTTGGTGGTCTTCAGAGTCAACTCCCTGAAGTCAGAGTCTGATATGATAAGGTCATAAGGAAGAGAAATGAGAGATAATATTAAACAAGTTCATGAATATGATATAATCAAATCCCATATAAATAATTAATTAAATCTTAAAATTCATGGCTCCCTTAGTTATAAATAAGGTCTGCCAATTTCATTGCTGTAAAGACCAGGAGCATAAAGGTCCACTCCAAGCAATTTTTTCCATTGCTTAAATCAACAAGGCTTATAATGTTTCTTATCAGTTTACTGCAAACCCCATAAAATTTGATAGTATATTTTTATTTTTATATGCTTTTAAAAATATTTATAATCCAAACTCTACAAAACCTACTTTATATTCCGACATTCTAATTTTCAGTCTGAAGAAGAAGAATGTTCACCATTTGTTTTGATTTTCAACTAGGTATTTAGTCTAATAAATCTTTTTATTATTCGTTTTAAAGGTCCTCTCCAAGCAAATATTTGTATTGCTTTATTCAACGAGGCTAATGTTTATTATCATTTGGCTGCAAACCGCATCGAATTTGGTAGCATATTCTTAACTTTGTATACTTTTAAAGATTTTTATAATCAAAACTCTACGAAACCTATTTTACTTCCGACTTACTAATTTAAGAAATTTTCAGCCTGAAGAAAAAGAATGTACACCATTTGTTTTGATTGTCAACTAGGTATTAGGTTTAATAAATTCATTTAATATTCGCGTAAAGGTATAAAATTGAATGAACTTATAATAGAAACGTTTATATACTTTAGGAAACAATTAATATCTAAAATAATGCCGAAAACGCATGGGTTGTCTATAAAATTCAAATTTGTAATCATAACAAAGAGTGTACAATCTTCTTCTTGAGCATCAGATTAGTGATTTGCTCAATTGTTGCTCACAGAGTATTAAAAAACTTTAAAAACAAATTATAAAATATATTCTGAACCGAATTGTAGCGGTTTGCAGAATAATGATCCTAGACCTTAGTTCTATAATATTATGGTTATAAACTCAATTTTTTCCCGGAGCCTGGAGAGGACCTTTAAGGTTTAAATTTGGATAAACTCATTATAGAAACGTTTATATACTTTTAGAAACAATTAATATCTTAAAAGAAAGCCAAAAATGCATTATTTGTTTAAAAATCTAAATTTGAAATAAAAACAAAGAGTGTACAATCTTCTTTCTCAGCGTCAGGTTGGAGATTCGCTTGATTGTTGTTCACAGAGTATTAAAAACTTTAAAAGCAAATAATAAAATATATACTGAAGCGAATTGTATGCGGTTTGGGGAATAATGATCGTAGACTTTTGTTCTATAATATTTTGTAATAAACTCATTCTTCCCAGAGCCTGGAGAGGACCTTTAACTGTCACTGTTCTCACCTGTTCTGTCTCAGTCCATTCATGAATATCACAGAAGCCAACATTGTCCCTGTCTTTCTTATCATTGATCAAGACTTTGAATTTTTCTTCAGTTCCTTCTGTGATATGAAATCAGGAAAGTTTGCCTGATGGATGAAACAATAATCATGAATAAATTATTGCAGAAGTATTGTAATATACGTCGTATAGATATAAAAAAATAAAAGCTATTGATGTAACTAGCCTATTATAGACTATTAGTATAATATTTATTCAAATAGAGCGTTAGAAGTTGCAAGTGATTAATAATTTTCAAGAAATTGAAATTTGGTAGGAGTTTAACGTCTGCTCCGACCATTTCTGGTCATATCACTGACGTCAAAAGGAAATAAATACAAGGGACTGAAAAAAGCAGTCAGAAAGGACAGTGGCTACATGGGCAAAGTCATGTACCACCTTCAATAGCATTGCTCATGGATGCAGAAAAACAACTCCGTGAATACAGTCACTTACCAAGGAATGTGACGAGAAAAGACACAAACACCAGGGACTACACTCACGGATGGAAGAGGAAAATGAAACCTATGTAACACAAAATCTAAGACCTTGTAGTTGAAGATCATAAACTTAAGAGGCTAGAGCTATGCACCTTTTCTTCCAATCACCACAACCAGCTTTAAGATAGATCTCCTGTGGGCATAAAGGTTATCGAAAGCATGCTAACACCTTGTAATTTGTAATGTGGGCATTGCACCACTTTATTTACCTGTTAAGAAAACTCTCTTCTTTTCCCAGAGCTTCTGATAGCAGGCATAGTTCTAGAAATGCCTCACTCCCTCCTTATTGAGAGTGGAGATCTCAAAGACCATCTCTCCGTTGCGCTCAATCTCTGCAATGTGAGCGTAAATTTCGATCGGCTCTTCCTTCAGATGATCCAGATTGATGACGATTGACGTCAGACATTTTGTACACGACGTGCTTAGGCTGAAAAGACAAAGAAATTATTGACCAAAACAATACCCATGGAAAAAAATCTATCTTTTCAAATATCCAAAATTCATTATATGAGTTGATTATATCATTAAAAATTTTAATTAATTATAGAAAATGTTTTTAAGATCAACCTTACATATCACTCACAAGAACATGTGATATGTTCAAAGTGAACCTTGCATGTAACACAGTAAAATTCCTCTATAGTGAATGTAGATTCCTGAGTAAGAGAACTACTGCGAATAGTGAACAAATTTTCTTTAATCTACCATAAATGGCCATCAGTTTTAAGAAAATAATGGCCCTTCATCGCAGACTAAGATTTTAAATGCACGTACTATGCAAATTCTTGATTTAATACAATTATTCAAGGTTCTTATATTGAAAATTATTGCTTTATATGCAAGTTATTCAATCACAGTTATTCATTATCTAGAGTTAAATGAATGATGAAGACACACTTGCATTGGGATATCCACAGAGGAGAAGGCAGCATTTTGTACACGACGTACTTAGGCTGAAAAGACAAAGAAATTATTGACCAAAACAATACCCATGGAAAAAAATCTATCTTTTCAAATATCCAAAATTCATTATATGAGTTGATTATATCATTCAAAATTTTAATTAATTATAGAAGATGTTTTTAAGATCAACCTTACATATCACTCACAAGAACATGTGATATGTTCAAAGTGAACCTTGCATGTAACACAGTAAAATTCCTCTATAGTGAATGTAGATTCCTGAGTAAGAGAACTACTCCGAATAGTGAAAAAAATTTCTTTAATCTACCATAAATGGCCATCAGTTTATGAAAATAATGGCCCTTCATCGCAGACTAAGATTTTAAATGCACGTACTATGCAAATTCTTGATTTAATACAATTATTCAAGGTTCTTATATTGAAAATTATTGCTTTATATGCAAGTTATTCAACCACAGTTATTCATTATCTAGAGTTAAATGAATGATGAAGACACACTTGCATTGGGATATCCACAGAGGAGAAGGCAGCATAGACGGGGTCTGCCTCACCTCCTCCAAGAAAACAGAAACTGAAGATCTTCTTGCCAATCTTCACCATCACCATGCAGTCCATGGCTATTCCTTTGATGGATTTGTGGCGGAAGAGTGCCTGCATACCTGAACAGCTTGATGTAATCAGCAGCAAGTATAAAGGAAAGATGGAAGGAAATAGGAAAGATGGAAGAGAGAGGAAGAAAATAAAATGTATTGAATTTCTTTGATACATTACTTGTAAATTTATAATTAACTTCTATGCATATGGCCAATGTTTAGTAGTTTAATTGTTTAAATTAGATTTTAGAATAAAACCAATGTACATTATTGAGAATAGTTTTGTAAAATAATTGTATTCACTAGAATAACTGAAAATTGTTTCAGTCTAATTGATAATATTTTCTCTACTAACCTGTCTAATGTATTTTCTGGAGCAATACCACTTGATTTGTCTGATCATTACTTGATTTTTAATATAAGCAAACGTTTTTTTACTGGAGCTCAGTTACCATCAGGGTCAGTAAATTACAGAGTACATTCATACAATTCGTTATTAAATTTCTGTGTTTCCATTGATAATCATGACTTTTCTCCTGTTCTCGATTTTGATGATGTTGATGGTAGTTTGGCGTTGTTTGATGAAACAATTATGCATTATTACGATGTTCATTGCCCAATAATAAGTAAAACTGTGTCTTATAAAAATTTAACCAAGCCTTGGATTGATTGGGACTGAAGGAATAAAATTAGGGTGCGCTCAAACTATTATTTACTCTATAAGGCCGGTAAGATGAGCCGAAGAGAATATACTGTGTATAGAAATATGGTCACTAAGCAACTGCGAGACAAAACATCTGAATACTTCAAGAGAAAATTCACCGAATTCATATTTAACATGCGCAAGACTTGGAAACTGATTAATGATCTTCTCAATTGTAATGATAATTCTGATAGCTCCAATATTTCTTTGGTTAATGCTAGGAGAGAGGTTATAAGTGGGTCATTGGATGTAGCCAATGAATTCAATAGATTTTTTTGTTCTATTGGACAGCAATTATCAAAACATTTTCTCAATCAACAGAGTGATCACCATCAATATTTATCTGGCAGTTACCTTAACTCTTTATTTTTGACACCTATCAGTGCTTGTGATATTCATAAAATTATAGCTTCACTAAAAAATAAATCGTGTAATGTCCATTCTATTCCTGTTTCAATCTTAAAAAAGATATCAAATAATATTTCCCCAATACTAGCAGCTTTGATTAACAAATCACTGACCAATGGAAAATTCCCCACTACTCTAAAAACAGCTAATGTTATACCTCTCCACAAGGGAGGCTGTAGAAAGGAGGTGAATAGTTACAGACCTATTTCTTTACTATCGAATTACTCAAAAATATACGAGAGAGTTGTATACAATCAGTTAACTAGATATTTTGAACGTAAAGGTATATTTTATTCAAATCAATATGGATTTAGGGAGAATAGGAGTACGACTCATGCAATGCTCAATTTAATGAATGATATTTACTCTGCTTTAGACAATGGTGACCTGTACTTCCCTTTATTCATTGATCTAAGGAAGGCATTCGATTCTGTGCCTCATGAAATTCTGTTGAGTAAACTCTCCCATTATGGTGTAAGGGGTATCCCACTGTCATGGATACGATCTTATCTAACTGAGCGCAACCAACGTGTAGTGCTAAATAATGTATCTTCTGCTGATCGTGAAGTGACATGTGGGGTGCCCCAAGGGAGTTGGGGGGTCTCTTGTTTTTAATATTTTTCAATGATTTTCCAAATTGTGCAGACTTTTTCAAATTCAATCTCTTTGCTGATGACTGTTTCATGTAAATTTTCAAAGTCTGCTCTTCAAAATATTCATATTGATATTAATCGTAATCTTGATTTGATAAGTAATTGGCTAAATAATAATAAAATAATGATTAATTCTAGTAAAACAAAATATACCATCTTTTCATACCGTAACACTTATCAGTTAAGCTTAGTTGTTCTAAGTGGCTGTAATATAGAATTTGCAAATGAAGTTAAATTTCTTGGACTGAATTTGAACAATAATCTGTCATTTGTGTCCCATGTTAAAAAAGTGTCATCTACAGTAGCTAGGTTTGTAGGTGTACTAAATAAAATTTAGGGGTGTCTACCTCCTAACATACTGCTAAAGTTACACTATGCTTTCATTCACTCTACAGTTAGTTACGCCATTGAGGTGTGGTACGGTTGTGCTGATTATTTGAGAGATGATGTATTTATTAAGCAAAAGCGTGCAGTTCGCATTGTCAGTGGTAGTCACTATCTTGCTCATACTAACCCTATATTTGATGAACTAAAAATTTTGACATTGAACAATATATTCAAATATAAAATAGGTATATATTTTTACAAAACTATGCACATTGACAACTATGATCCCATCCTTCTTAACTATATAACCATAAACACTAATAGTCACGCTCATAATACTAGGAATAATTCTGAAATCACTCTTCCTTTGTACAAGAGATCCAAGTCTCAGAACTGCATTTTTTATATAGGATGTAAACTGTGGAATGAGATTGATAGTGATGTAAAAGGCGCCAATTCTCATAATGGTTTCAAATATAAATTTAAACATTTCCTCCTTAACAATCAAGTATAATCACATAATTACCATTTTTATTATTATATTTTGTAGATTGTCACATTGATCGAGTTATATATATATAATTTTTTTTTCCACATAACATTTAATGTAGGTAGGTAGAGTTTCTATTTTTATACTTTATTTTCATTTTTCCTGCGTACTTTCCTACAGGTGACATCCAAGGGCTGTATCCTGATGCTGTCTGTGGACTGTGGTGAATGAAAGGAAGAGGGGTGTCGTCCCTTGTGCTCCGAACTGTTGAAAATTTGGATTATGTGTTATCGTTTTTTTTTTCATATCTACCATGCTCCTCATTTTAGGGTTAGGGCTATGTTCTTTAAGTAAGTAGCTCAAATTTTTTTTGTAGGTGAGCTTCATTTACTATCACCTCTTTTTCCTCTTCTTTTTCTATTTTCTTTCTGAAAGCTTTTCTGCTTTCGTGTACATTGTCTCCAATTGTAGTTGGAAATCATTGAACCACTTTCCTTTTTGACTGCTTCTTCCAGTCCCTTGTTTTAAATTTATTTTTCACGACAGCAGTATGATATTAATTTTGTTCCGAAAAAAAAATATATATATATATTAACCCATACTGTCGTTGAATACTGTGCACTTTAAAATTATGTAGATTTTATATTTCCTACATTTCCATTTTCTTTTTTCTTTTTCGATTGAATTAAAATATTAAAGTAAACCTTTTTCATATTCGATATAATTTAGGTAGATATTTTTAATTTTAACTTTTTTTTATGTAGGTTGCCCAAGAAGCTTCGGCTTAAAAAGGGCCTTAAATGTCTCTCTGTAATAGTGATAGTTAAGTATTATTGTATCAAAATATTATTGTATTAATATTGTTGTATATTCTAATTGGAAGGAAACATTTTTGTGAAATAAATAAATAAATAAATAAAAATAAATTAAAGAGGAGATTTCTTCGATGAATCTTCGGCGAGTTATGGAAGACTCAACTTCTCCGAATTACAGCAGGCAGCTCATAGATGTATCTTCGGCGAGTTATGGAAGACTCATCTTCCCTGAATTATAGCAGGAAGCTCGTAGATGTACAGGGTGGGGCGTGAGTTTGGAAGCAATTTTTCAAACATTAATACAATTCTTAAAAATAAGTTCCTAAGTAGGTGATAGAGTTTAAACTATAGTAGAGACACTACATTATGACGTGGCAGTGTTATTTTTTACAAAAATTTAGTCAATTCAAAAATTTCAGACAAAAGAGAAGCCATTATTGCTCTACACCGTGCCGGGAAGTCAAATTCCGTCATTTAAAAGACTCTCTCAATAGCGAGGTCGACTGTTTGGAAGTGTGTGAAGCGTTTTAATGAGAGAGGAGACCTGACTGATCGTCCAAGAAGTGGTAGACCACGCTCACAACGCACCAAACAACTGATAAAATGTGCCCGAGAGAAGATCATGAGGAACCCGAAAAGGTCAATACGATTGTTAGTCAAAACAGCTAATGTGAGTCGCAGAACAAAGAGAAGAGTTGTCAAAGAAGACCTAAAGATGTCCTTTTTCACCCTCCAAAAGAGACGGACTCTGTCAGAAGCTGTAAAGAAAAAGAGATTGGAGAGAAGCAAAGCACTTCTGAGAGAATTGAAGTCTGGCACGGCTGGTGAAATTGTTTGGTCTGACGAAAAAATTTTCACAGTGGAAATGGCTCACAACCGGAGGAATGACAGAATAATTAGTAAAAGTGCAAATGACATCCCATACAACCAAAAAACTGTCCACAGAACCATGAAACCTGCTTCAGTAATGGTCTGGGCCGCCGTTTCAGAAACTTGAAGATCTCCTTTAATTTTTGTGGAACAAGGCGCCAAAATCAATGCTAAATGTTATATTGAGAATATTTTGAGGCCAATGTTGGAGTCAGCTAAGGATCACTTCGGTAATGACACTCTATGGACATTTCAGCAAGACGGCGTGACTTCACATACTGCAAATGTCACTCAAAACTGGTGCCATGACCATCTTCCACGGTTTTGGTCCAAAGAAATGTGGCCTCCCTGCTCCCCAGATGTTAATCCTATGGACTTTTCGGTATGGTCCATTCTTGAATCAAAGGCCTGTGGTAAATTCCATCGCAGTGTGGATGATTTAAAGCGTTCGCTCCAGAGATCTTGGAAGGAAATTTAACAAGAACAGTTGCGTGCCGAGGTAGGAGGAGTTCGGAGGAGATTTGAGGCTGTTATTAAAAACAAGGGGGGACATTTTGAATAAATTTATGATTTTTGAATTCTTAAAACCCTTATGTAATAATACATATTTGTAAATTATTAAATATATTTTTCGTTGGATTATAATATGCACTTTCATTTGCTTCCAAACTTACGCCCCACCCTGTATCTTCATCGAGTTATGGAAGACTCATCTTCCCTGAATTACAGCGGGCAGCTCGTAGATGTATCTTGGGCGAGTTATGGAAGACTCATCTTCCCTGAATTACAGCAGGCAGCTCGTAGATGTATCTTCGGCAAGTTATGGAAGACTCATCTTCTCTGAATTACAGCGGGCAGCTCGTAGATGTATCTTCGGCGAGTTATGGAACACTCATCTTCCCTGAATTGCAGCAGGCAGCTCGTAGATGTATCTTCGGCAAGTTATGGAAGACTCATCTTCCTTGAATTACAGCGGGCAGCTCGTAGATGTATCTTCGGCGAGTTATGGAAGACTTATCATCCCCGAATTATAGCAGACACGTCTTCGATGAAGATCGCTGAGTTATGACAGACTCATCTTCCTCGAATCATAGCGGACATTTCTTCGATAATTTTCGGTGAATTGTATGAGTTATCATAAACATTTAAAGGTGTCCGTGATTCCAAAATTTTAGTTACACTATATGTGTATTTATAATATTATTCATATTTTCCATCATTTAGAATAAAAAAGAAAAGATACAAAAATAATAAAATATTGAATAATATTCATTCATAAGAACTGAATAACTATCAACCAAATCCTACTTCTACCATGTCCAAGATGGCTCAGAGGATATGTCGCTGACTTCAATTCTCCATGAGACTACAGTCGCAGGAACGAGTCCCGGACACACCACTTCATTTCTTTCTCCATTTCTTTCCATTTAATATGTATACAAAAATATGTAACATTACACTAATCGATATAAAGTCAAATACCTTTCAACTGATTATTTTGATTTTATTTAACCAAATAAATAAATATATATATATTCATGCATTAAAAAACTACCATGAATCGCTCTAAATGCATGGAAGATTATAGATAGGCTGCATGTATAAATAACCCTTGAATCTGCTTTAATATCTTGCTTTAATCGCCAATAATATTGAGGTGATTATGTGAATTGTTTTCGTATGAATCTTCCATTGAACGGCTTAAAATCGAACTTGAATTATCGTTGATTTAAGGACGGCCACAGTCGGTTATGCATGTGCTTCTTCGATGAATCGACGATCATCCTGCCATATTTTATACGAAAAATCTTGGATAAAACGGACACTTCTTCGAATATTTATCGATGATTCATCGTCAATACGTCGATACATGTTTAGGTACTCTTCCAAAAAACGGCCTTAAAAATCAACTGGGATACAACAAACTACATTACTGTTTCATGTAAAAAATATATATTGTTTAAGTAATTTCAATGAAAACACGAGTTTTTTCAAAGTTCTCAATCCTTCAGTAATACATAGGAATTAAATAACTTTAAACCCTCATATCTCAAAAACTAATCGTTTATACAAAAAACTGTTTTGATTTTCGGATTCTATGAACAAAAATACATATAAAAAAGTTAATATAAATTAAATATGGTGGGGGTCGTCAAATGGGAAAGACCCGGATAAAGAAAGAGAGTGAACACAAGTGGACGTAATATAGAAAGGATGCAAGTAAATCCTTTTATTAAAATATAAAATGTTAACACAAGAGAATGTTTTCAAAAATTAAAATAAATAGAAGACTTGTGTTCCCTTTGGTTGGCTGGTGTGGATTGTTTTTAATAAATAAGTTTCTCAAGTTTTTATTTTTACATCAACCAACCAAAGGGAACACATCTCTTATAGTCTACAAGTACTCTTTCCTGATGGAGGAGTGTCAGCCCTCCATAACGTACGTAGGCTATATCGAGTGTAACCTAACCGACCGTCTATCACATAATCAAGAAAAAAATAGAATCAAAATGAGGACTCAAGAACAAGTAGAAAATACCGATAAACTACGTAATTTCCCCATGAAAGAAGAACCAATTATATCCGAGGCCCTAATCATTAAAAAGCAAAAACCCACACTCAATGCGCAGAAGGAGGGCGAAGTCAGAGTTCTTTTCATTTTTTAATTTAGATAGTTTTACTAATCAATTATTTCACATAATTTGCATAGTATATGTTTACAGTAGACTTGAGTAGAAAAAAAATGTATTTGCATCGTATATATATATATTGTAACAGGAAACTACAAACAGAGGGTAAATTAAATACTTGTTACTTTGATAAAAAATATATTAATAAAACTTAATTATTAATAATAGATAAGGTACATGGTCAAGTTTGTACGTCAGACTACTGGATACAATACTGTGAGTTTGAACTCAATCATACATCACAGAAGAGGGGAAAGTAGAGAGGATAAGAATTAGAGAGGAAGGCTGTAACTAAGACCTGTTGGTTAATCACTGATTTTTAACGTAAATCTGTGCGTCCTTCCAATCAATAATTACAGAAAAGGGAAAATGTAGGCTCGATCTCAATCGAGTCCCAGCTAACCAAAAGCTGTTTGTCCCACGTCTTAAGACGTCTGATACACCTCGCTATAGAGGGATTTAAGACGTGGGGCAAGACGTGGGGCGGGGGATATCAGACGTCTTGCAGACGTCTAACCCTCTTCATTTGCACAGGGGTCCCCCTCTGCAAGACGTCTGATCCCACGTCTTGTCCCCCTCTGACAGAGGGGGACATCCACCTGTCCCACGTCTTACCCCACTCCGTTTTCAAGACGTGGGACAGAGTGTGGATGTCCCTCGCTATAGAGGGATTCAAGACGTGGGACCCACGTGGGACAGAGTGCGGATGTCCCTCGCTATAGAGGGAAGAGGGAAATAAGACGTGGGACCCACGTGGGACAGAGTGAGTATTCAAGACGTGGGACAGAGTGGGAATATCCCCCTCTGCAAGACGTGGGACAGAGTGTGGATGTCCCCCTCTGCAAGACGTGGGACAGAGTGCGGATGTCCCCCTCTGCAAGACGTGGGACAGAGTGCGGATGTCCCCCTCTGCAAGACGTGGGACAGAGTGTGGATGTCCCCCTCTGCAAGGGGGACATATCTCTCTTTTGGCTCAAACTACTTCGGTTAATTGGGGTATATAAATATGTATAAATAAAAAATAAATAAATAAAAATAAATAAAAAAAGATCATACTAATTATTATTGCAATTTCTAACCATATTGCATATAGTGTATATGTACATTTGGCTGTATATGATTCATTTTAATATTACATATTGTTATATACAAATTAAATGGGAAGAAATGGAGAAGGAATTGTAGTGGTCATCTCGGGAATCGAACTCAGGACACTAGTGTGATGTACTATTGAAGCCTGCGTCGCTACCTCTCAGCCATCCTGGACATGGAAGAAGTAGTTTTAAAATGATCTTTATCCAACTTGATTACTTGCGTGCTTCTTAAAATTATTTTAAATAAATATAATTTAATATTCTACATTTTGGTATCTTTTATTTTTTAATGTAAATGATAAGAATGTGTATAAAGTTATTCATTAATATTTGTAATGATAATGTTAATTAATGTTATTAACTACCTAATTACCTTTAACTGTTAATTAATATTACCTATAGTTACCTTCTGGTGATATCACTACCTTATACCTATCTAGTTACTTACTAGAGTTTATTTATAACTACCTAGAAACCTACAAGTGATAACCACCAATCTGTACCTACTGGTGGTTATCACTACTTACCTATTACGTAGTATTTATCAGTACCTACTTAGTTACCTACATTACTGTTTGTCAATACCTACCTAATTACCTACTGGTGTTTATCAATTCCTACCTAGTTGCCTACATCTGCTTATCAATACCTAATTAGTTACCTTCTTGTGTTTAACATTGCCTACCTAGTGGCCTACAACTGTATATAGAAACCAATATAGGTCCTAGTTAAATACTAGTATTCATCAATACCTACCTAGTTACCTACAACTGTTTGTCAATGCCTACCTAGTTATCTACTAGTGTTTATGAATGCTTATCTAGTTACCTATAACTGTTTGACAATACCTACCTAGATACCTACCAGTACCAATACCTACCTACCTAGTATACCTACTAGGTAGTGTTCATCAATCCGTACCTACTTACCTACTACCTAGTATTATTCTTCAATGCCTACCTAGATAGTAGATACCTACATCTGTTTATGAATACCTACCTAGTTATGATACGTAAATAAAGCTTGAGATAGATATACCTTTTTGGTATAACTTTTTCCCGCGTAAAACAGACGAGGGACAGAGAGGGACATCCCGCGTGGGACAGACGTGGGACAGAGAGGGATATCCTGCGTGGGACAGAGAGGGACATCCCACGTGGGACAGAGAGGGACATCCCGCGTGGGACAGAGAGGGACATCCCGCGTGGGACAGAGAGGGACATCCCGCGTGGGACAGACGTGGGACAGAGAGGGACATCCCGCGTACTTTTTCCCGCGTAAACAGACGAGGGACAGAGAGGGACATCCCGCGTGGGACAGACGTGGGACAGAGAGGGACATCCCGCGTGGGACAGAGAGGGACATCCCACGTGGGACAGACGTGGGACAGAGAGGGACATCCCGCGTGGGACAGAGAGGGATATCCCACGTGGGACAGACGTGGGACAGAGAGGGACATCCCGCGTGGGACAGACAGGGACATCCTGCGTGGGACAGAGAGGGACATCCCACGTGGGACAGACGTGGGACAGAGAGGGACATCCCGCGTGGGACAGAGAGGGACATCCCGCGTGGGAAAGACGTGGGATGTGAGTGGGATTTAAGACGTGGGACAGACGAGGGACATCCCGCTTGTGTAAGACGTGGGACGTGAGTGGGATTTCAGACGTTGGAAAGACGTGGGAATTCAGACGTCTGCAGACGTCTGAAATCCCCTGTCCCTCTCTGTCCCTCGCTAGCGAGGGATGTCCCCCTCTGTCCCACGCGGGACAGAGAGGATATGGTTAGCTGGGGTGCTACTAGAGGGTAAAGGTAAGGTGAAGAAGGTTCAATTTCGATTAAACTCTCCAAGAGGGTAAAGGTAAGATGAAGGTTCAATCTCTATTAAACTCTCCAAGAGGGTAAAGGTAAGATGATGGTTCAATCTCGATTATAGTCTCCAAGTGGGTAAAGGTAAGATGAAGGTTCAATCTCGATTAAACTCTCCAAGAGGGTAAAGGTAAGATGATGGTTCAATCTCGATTAACTCTCCAAGAGGGTAAAGGTAAGATTAAGGTTCAATCTCGATTAAACTCTCCAAGAGGGTAAAGGTAAGATGAAGGTTCAATCTCCATTAAACTCTCCAAGAGGGTAAAGGTAAGATGAAGGTTCAATCTCGATTAAACTCTCTAAGAGGGTAAAGGTAAGATGATGGTTCAACCTCGATTAAACTCTCCAAGAGGGTAAAGGTAAGATAGAGGTTCAATCTCGATTAAACTCTCCAAGAGGGTGAAGGTAAGAAGATGAACTCTTCTAGAGGGGAAAGGAAGAGTGCTTTGAGTCCAATAACCAATGAGGGATAATTATTCCGACTTTATTTCCTCCTTTGAGCTAATTTCCAAGAGGTATAAGTTTTCCAACATATTATCCTCCTTCAATCCAACTTCCTCTGAGGTATAAGTTTTCAAACTTATTTTCCTCCTTTTAACCACTATCCATTGGGTTATGAGATTTTTAACTTCAATTCCTAGTATAATTTTTCAAATTCTGGAATCATATCCTATTCAGACTGTAAAGAATTAATGAAATTACATCTGATTTCAACAAAATTCTAATTACACATACATTAATGAAAGACATATTTTATTACGAAGAACATCTATGATGTAACACTAGAATAAATAATAAATTTGCAAAAAATAACACATATGATATGAAACAATGATATAAGACATTTGAAAACATATTTTATGGGTAACTACTCTATTTATCAGTTTCATCTTTTTCAAATGGCATCGAAGAATTTCGGTATAAATATTTCCTAACAGGTAACATGAGTACTTACAAAAATATGATAACATATATAACAACATTCTTAGATTTATTATCACATGTAAAGTCGTAAAGAGTATTTTAAGTCATTATAAATAGTTAAATAGCATCTAACTGATGCACAGAATATAGCATTTTTACTGAAAACTTCTAAATACAAACAATATGATTATTTTTTCTATATCACATATAATCTAAAGAATTAATACAAGTTTAAAAAAAAACCTAATACAAATAAATATCTCTTGCGACATACATTTTATAAGTTTTTATAATAGTTAATAAACTTTGGATAGATGCGCACAAAACGTTCGCATGAAATCGACTGATCTTTTAAGCTAATAATGTGGTCTTTATTATGTATATTAGCTTGTTATGGAAAATTTATTATTAAATACAGTTTATATATCAACTTTATAGTAGTTTTACATTATGTAATAGATTGAGCAATGATTATTGACTATAAAGAGAAGGAATTACTAGGAGTGTTATAAAGTAATTTGTTGACTACTCTCAGTCATTTTGAGTGGAGTAGTCGGTTAGTTAAGTATAATTGCCGATCAAACAGTTCTCTCAGAGAAAGGTTATCTAGTGTGAACGCTCCCACCGTTGCACTTTATAAACTCTCTTAGGATTGTTATTATTGCCGCTTATTCAAATTGCTCTCTCATATTTCCTACTGGCGCTGATTTTTATGTATATAATTCATATTAAATCAGTTGTCTCGGGAATTTAATGATATGCTAAGCGCCCACACGGGGCCCTAGGCAAATGGAAGGACCAGCGCTTTTTATTCTTATTGCCTCTATTCCTTTCCACTGTGCGACGTCTCCCAAGGGGGCGGGGCAGAGCCCTGCCTACTCACTGCCATTGGCGACTTGGGCCACTGGTTAGTTGAACCTCGTGTCACGTGATGGCATAGCTTAGTTTAGCCATTTTTTATTTAGGTAGGATAAAACTTAAAAACCCAAAAAAATTATTATAGGGTTTTCGTCTTTATTCTATTAGTCTATTTTCTTCATCTCTTTTTTCCAGTTTTGTAAATATTTTTCTCCTTTATCTATCCTCTTTAAGGTGCTGCCTCCTCTCCGCTTGGGGACCCGTAAACCACAAGATTGTAACAAGTCCCTTGTATTTTGTTACTTATTTTCATATTTACACTATTATAGTGGTAGTTTATCACTACCCTTTAAGTAGGTCACATAATTATTATTACTAGGTAGGTTACACATTTACTGTTATTAGATAGGTAGGACATGTTAGGACAATACAACAGGGGCCCTAGTGGCCTCGCACCCTCCAACTCAAACAGAAAAAACTATAAAATACTACTTAGGAAAATTAATCCCAATACCCCAACAACACATGAACAGATATTTAGAGTTACTTTCAGAGACATAGACACCCCCCTAACCCGAATCAAAGACACTCACAATGGTTTTTATGCACACACTGACAAGCAAGAAAATATAGACAAACTCCTCACTCCTGCTTCCATCCAGTCCCTCCGTACTATCAATCTCGAACCATCCATTCCCCCTGAACTGAGAGCCAAGAGGTCTGTGTTCGTTCGACAGCTCGACCATTCGGTCGGCAGTCGAACAGCTGACGAGCTGAAGGCCGAGCTTGAACGAAACCACCCTTGGCTCCAGGTCAGGGAGGTTACCAAAATTAAACAATATACACACGTTCTAAAACTCCAACTACAAGATACTGCAATGGCCAATAGAATTATTACAGATGGACTACTACTTTTCAACACCCGGATTTCCCCCTACCAATGTTCCATAGAAAAATTCACCCTCATCTTAATATGCTACAAATTCAATAGCCACATTACTAAAGAAGGCACCTCCACTAAAATAGTTTGTTCAGAATGCGCCAATGAAGGCCACACCCACATAGACTGCAAATCCCCTCACAAAATCCTGCCTCAACTGTAATCAACCCCATAGAACCCTAGCAGCCAGTGGCCCATATAGAAAAGAAACCATACAGACAATAGATTCAAACCACATCAACAACAACAAATAACTGAAAATGCTACATATGCAAAAATAGTCAAAACAACAGTTGAAAACACACAACCAAAACAAATAAATTCATCATCAAACATGGACATTAAACTAATAGCACTTATTTTATAAGCACATATAGACACATTAACCGGAAAAAAGAGATTCGGAGAAACACTCTCCGAATCTCTAAAACTAAATTACGACATTGACGCCAAATTTCCAGACCGTGACTCGCAAGAAATACTAAATATATACTTTGATAGATCTGACGACTCGACGACCCAACGCATGGAAACTGACAATTTACCCTCAACTGACAGTGACGACGGACCCTCAACAAAACCAAAGTCAAAAAAGACTAAAAAGAGACATAGAACAACCCCTCCAACTAACAATGACCAACCCCCACCACAAAAACAAAAGACTGCGAAAGAAGACAGAACAGACCTACCTTCACCACAAAGACAAGACGACCGATCCCGCAATAGACAAAGAACTCAATCCATATCTGAAAAACCTACTAGATCAAATTCAATCACATCCCACAAACTACATTCTATAGACAACGCTCACACAAAACCAGACGAAACATATTATATATACATGGACGCAACAACTAACAATTCAGTTATCGACGAAACGACTTCTGACTTCGACTAATATCAACTACTGTCACAGGGGAAAATTAAAATAGGGGTAATAGACAGGGCTTATCCAACAATTTTGATAAAAGAACTAAAGACGAACAAAGGCACGACATTCTATAGACATGATGTAATACAACTTCTTGACCACAACGAATACAAAAAAAGGACCAACATATTCTTACTAAATTACTAATGACTGACAGAGTTAATATTTATGACTTGACTATTATACAGCATAATGTACGAAATTGGACTACTAACAGATTTGCTCTCTCTAACATTTACAATAGTATCAATCCAGACGTAATTTTAATCAACGAACACTCCATTAAATCAGGCAATAGCTTCAAAGTTTTTAATTACAACACCATATATAGAAACAAAAAAGACGAACATAATAACGGATCAGCAATAGCCATTAGGAAAAGTTTAACTTAAAGACTACACGACAATTTTCATACGGACTTACTGGCAATTACAATAGAAACAATACAAGGCAACATTACAATAGCGACGACTTACAATCCACCTAGAGAGGACTATTTAAATTACATTGACTTTCACACACTATTACATGACGACAGACCGACGATAATAATAGCAGACTTAAACGCACGACATTTTGGACTCAACAACAGAAAGGCAAACAACACGGGCAGACAATTAATAAAAATAATGCAAAAATACAACCTAACGCACCATGAACCAGATTTTCCGACTTTCATAGGTCCCACAGGCAGTGGGACCCCAGACATTGTTTTAACTAATAGTACATTTAATTATAATCTCCATCTTGCACCATCTTATATATACAAATGGACTGACGCAGCAAATCAAACCACACCAACAATTTACAAAAGAGCAATACCCGGAGTTCGACCAGACAATACAATTTTACAACTCCAAGCTGACTACAATAGATTACTAGATAATATTACAACATACGGACCATCAATAGACAAATACAGGCAAATGTAGACTACAGACTACCATTCAACAAGTATATAGGGACAAACGGGCTACGACATGGGAACAACTTATTAATGACTTAGATTTAGAAGACGACCCTAGTAAATTTTGAAAGACAATCAAACGACTACAAGGAAACAACAAACAAACAGCACCATATTTGACAGATGACAACGGACAAAAATACAACTCAGACAATGAAAAAGAATACATTTTCAGGCAGCATTTTTCACAAATTTTTACGGACGACGGACAGCAAGACAACGACTTTACCAACGAAATTGAACAACACATGTCTACAATAGACGAAATAGTATCACCATTTGACACAGCCGACATTAATAGACTCCAACCATCATTTCCACCAATCACAATAGAAGAATACAAGAAGACTCTCAAGACATTTACAAATAAAGCACCAGGACCCAGTAAAATAAAACTTCTTCAATTACAAAATTTACCTCCAAATATCAATATTCAATCTTTCCATTTCATAAGGCTATTTCCCCAAACCTTTCAAAAAAGCAATTATGATCCTTATTCCTAAATCCAATATCAACCAAAACAAAACTATAGACCCATTTCATTATTTTCATTTCATTATACATGGCAAGATTTTAGACAAGATAATTAACAATAGACTGAACCACAAACTGCAACAATCAGGGAACATCAACATTAGGAAACATGGATTTAGGGCTCATAGGGGAACACATACAGCTTTAGCAACTTTAAATGAAACAATTTCTAGGGACATTAGGTTAGGGAACAACATCGACTTCGTATTTAGGGACGTTGCCAAGGCCTTTGATAAGGTCTGGCACAATGGACTCAAATTTAAAATGACTTTACTAGGCAAAGCTCTAGATATTTATACTTGTGCGTCTGAACAATATACTAGTACTTATGGCGGACGAAAAGAAGTACTCTTGGCTGGTTTTCATAAGACTACAGATTCTTATAGGTTGGATTTCAGATCTATGAAAATAACTCCGAAGCCCCCATGGGCTCTATCCTGAAGCTGTCTATGGTGAATGGAAGAGAAGGGGGGTGGCGTCTCTTGAGCCACGAACTGTTGTAATTTGGATTATGGATTGTCTTTTTTCATTTTTACCATGTTTTATCATTTTTTTAACGCTACTTGCAGTTTTAGAGGATAGCGCTAGGGTTATGCTCTTCAACTACAAGGTCTTAGATTTTGTGTTAGGTAGGCTTCATTTACTATCACCTCTTCATTTTCCTCTTCCATCCGTCAGTGCAGCCACTGGTGCTTGTGTCCCGTTTTGTCACATTACTTGGTAAGTGACTGCATTCATGGAGTAGCTTTTCTGCATCCATGAGCATTGTCACCGACGGTGGTAAGTGACTTTGTTCATAGAGCCACTTTCCTTTCTGACTTCTTCTTCTAGTCCCTTGTATTTAATTTCTTTTTGACGTCAGCGAAATAGTCACGATATCACTGAAGCACGACGTTAAACCCCTACTAAAATAAATAAATCATAACTCCAAATCAGACTTATCATCAATTTGCTACCCAGCTTAGAAGAGCGTTAAATAGATGGTTAGAATCTGCGAAAATAGATAGATCTTTTGATTCTCTTTTAGAATTTATTTTGTGTGACCAATTCTTGTCATCAGTTCCGAACGACCTAAGAAATTTTCTGAAAGAACAGAAAGTTGAGGACTTACCTACGTTGATTGAGCTTTCAGATTATTGGTCACAAGCACAAAAGTCTTACCAAAAATCTTTATTTGTTCGGCGAGATAGAGCGACTATTCCCGTTAAACCCATTGAAAAAGACGGCTACCATTAACATAGTGGAGCTATTAAAAAGGATTATGTTATATATATTTATATATATATGTCATTATTGTAAAAAGTTCGGCCATATGCAGTACAGATGTCCAATCCGCAAAGGCATACCAGTCATAAAAGATCACGTTCAATTCGTATTTTCCGATGAAACTCACAGGAAGTATTTACCTCAAGGTACCGTAAACGGCCAAAATATCAGAACTATTTGGAGAGATACGGGCTGTAGTTCCGTCATGGTATCAGATAAATTACTTCCAAACGTTGATATTAATAAATGCAAGAAAGATGGTGTTGCTGATTTCATAAGTAACGTTCATTATTTGCCTGAATGCAAAGTTTATCTCAAATGTCCAATTTATGAGGGTTGGGTCAATGCTTTAAGAGTTCCACTAAAGTTTTGTAGCGCTTTAATTGGTAATATACCAGGTGTTGTGGACTTTAAAGAAACGCTTGACCCCAATGTTGAACAAACTGAATACGCTTCTGTTGCTACTAGATGTACTTATAATAAATTCATTCATCCTCTGAAGATGCCTAAGGTAATTGGAATAGAACTTACCCCTGAAGATTTAAAAAAATTGCAACACTCTTGTCAGAGTTTAGATTCTATACATGGTATGTTAGACTCTGTTAAAAACACTAAAGCAGGTGAAAGGTGAATCTTACTCGTTTGTATACCAAACTGAACTATTGTTCGGAAAATGTCTTGAATCTAAAAACCCTTCTAAAATAGGTAAACTAGAATAGTTGTTCTTCTCGAGTGTCGACAAACCGTATTAAAATCTGCTCACGAAAATTCGCTCTCTGGACATTTCAGCCATCGAAAAACTGAAATGAAAATTAGAGAATATTTCTTTTGTCCTAGTATGGGTGCAGATATTCGTAATTTCTGCCGAAGTTGTGACGTATGTCAGAAAATTCTCCTACTCCCTTTTGGGATGAAGAATTTGAACTTCTCTGTTCCAACTGTAAAAGCTGTAAAAGGTTTGGATTCTTCTTCTAATTCTACCTGTAAGAAGACTTTTTTTTAAATCAAGAGTTGTAAAAATGTTGGCTTTACATAGAGAATTTAGAATGAACGATACTTTTGGTAATGGTTAATCAATTATTTCGATTTCAGAATTTAGTTTTTGGAAATCCAGACATACTATGATCGAATTATCGGGTTTTCGTACACAAAGGACCGGGCTGTTGAAGCACTAAGACTCGGTCGTATATCGTTTTCGGATCGTAATTTCATGATTTCGTCCTGCAACAGGCTCTGATATTTATGATGGACTTGATATGGTGGTACATTAACAATGGTGTTTTTATTTCTTAGATTTTTTTTTTTTTTTTTTTTTTTTTGAAGGCCCCCTGCCAGAAGAAGCAAACCTTCTTTAAATAATTAAAAAAAAAGCAATTATCTTTATTAAGACAATGAACATTAAAAAATGAAAGATAAGCTTCTCTGCTCTACGACCATGGCTCCGACCATCGCCAATGGTAGTGGCCTCCAACCGACTGTGAGGTGCCTATAGCAGGTCACAGGGCTACACCCAAACTGCGGTCATCATACTTCTCCTTGACTACTTCTCTTAGATTGATTTGGTATTTAAATACTGTTGTTGTACCGGTTTTCTCGTTTTCCTTGGCAAATACTAAACGATATTCATTTAATAATTCCAATAATTTATTCCTAACGTCGTGAGAAATTTCGGCACCGACATCGATATCTGATAATGTGATAGGTCTAACACGTTCGTGCGTACAAAGAGTTGAATATTCGGGATTATCTTCATCTAGATTATTCCACTGCGAATTATTGGCGTGCACTTTGTCAATAACTCTGTCAGACATACATTCTTTCATGCTAACATTCATTCTATCCTTTGTAAGTTTGTTTATGCGTGTTGTTTTGATTTCTCTCTGAGAAGCTATTAACTGTACTGTTCTCTGTCTGTACATATTCTTTACTAACTTTACTTTATTAACTATTTTAGATGCTTTATCAACTTTAATAGTTCTAATTGAAACTTATTATCATTTTACATTCACTTTGAACCTCTTCAATGCTTATACATATTTCGTGTTCCAGACGATTTATTTTATTTCTTGCTTCACAGGAATTTTATTTGAAAATAGAGTTTTTCTTGGAATCGTAATCTCTTGCAATTTCTGCCAAAAAATTATCCAAAGAAACCTTCGACTCTATCTCCAAATTATTCCTAATTGCGTTATCAGTGCTTATACTAGCATTTCTATTTAATTCATTTAATAAATTGCCACACATTATATGACAACATTGTATGTCTTCTTTTTCGCATGTCGATAAAACGTAACCGTCAGGAATATACATAAATTCTGTAAATTTTAAAGTTCCAATAGATTTTAAGTTTAATGAATTTTAAATAAGGATTAGAGAAAACTAGTTAGAACACAAGATTTTAATTTCTCAACTACTACCTTAACAATTTAGTTTTATCTCCTAACAAAAAAAAATATTAATTAATTAATTATGAATTTATCATTACGTTATATGTAAATTGGAACGGCCCAGGGTGGAGGTGATCTCAATAATTTAATGAAACTTATATGGATTCTATATGATATGAATTCAACAAAAAAAATAAAAACCCAGAAAAACTTATATTTACTATAAGTAACCAAACGAAGGTAGAGTTTAGATCAAAAATAGGGTGGTTTATGCTCAAGGGCAGTGGTTTAGGATCAAGGGCAGTGGTTTATGCTCAAGGGCAGTGGTTTATGCTCAAGGGCAGTGGTTTATGCTCAAGGGCAGTGGTTTAGGCTCAATGACTGTAGTTAAGGCTCAATGACTGTAGTTTAGACTCAAAGACTTTAGTTTATGCTCAAGGGCAGTGGTTTAGGCTCAAGGGCAGTGGTTTAGGCTTAAGGGCAGTGGTTTAGGCTCAATGACTGTAGTTTAGACTCAAAGACTGTAGTTTAGGCTCAAGGGCAGTGGTTTAGGCTCAATAGCTTTGGTTTTTTTTGTCCGGGGGTTGTTTGCGCGGAGGGTTTATTGCACGTTTTTTTTTTGTCCGGGGGGTATTTTGCACGTTTTTTTTTTTTTTGACCGCGGGTGTTAATTTGGACTTAGTCAATGTTAATTTGAGTCTTGTTAATAAGATGTATGTATAACTGTTAATAGCCTATAAAGTAAAAGTTAACAAGTTTATAACTTGATTTTACTGGAAGGTGTTTAACCTTTAAACTTTTACTCTTTAAATACTTCAGTCTTCGTTTATTAAAAAATATCTCTATTACTTGAGATTATGAGCCCTAGATACTTTTATCGTGACACGGGATAATGGTACTATGGACTTTAAGAAGACGGAAGGATTCAAGTGAAGAGAAACAACAATTACTTATCGCCATTCTTGTTCATTCTGGAGTGTTCCAGAGGTGCCAACTTATGAGATGTCCACCTGCATCGGCCGTTAACTTAAGCATTCAGTTCGCCATTTGCATTCGGCGCGTTAACATGTGTGTGTTTTTTCCTGCTCTCCTAGGCTTAAAAAGTCTAGTTGTGCGTGCACAGTGTTTGTGATCGATTGAATTCTGTTTTCATTCAAGCCTAGATGTTCTCGTATACAGATAAGCGTTTTTATTATAGCTTTACTATTAGTTCTAAAGGATATACAATTTTAGCCACTTATGCTCGTTATTATGATTTTTAAAAAATTACCTATCTTGCGTGGTACTTGAAAACAGGCCTTGCTGATAGTTTTTAAGTGAGCCAATTAACTACTAACTAGTTATAGGTTGTACGCCTATAGTCTTTTTCCAATAATTTCACATACAGGGGAATTTCGATAACCCCCTGCTGGACCGAAGACAAACCCTATAAATTCGTGACTAGGGTAAATCTAGTTAGTTAGTTCGAAGCCGGTATTTCAAGACCGTGCTTACACTGCAAATATACGCTATATCGTGTATAACTAACTCTCTTAATATTTTCGTCCCAAATTTACGGTGACTACTAACCAGTTAACTACTAACTAGCTTTAGGCTTAGCTATGCCTATAGAGTCTCTTTCCAAATTTCACATTGTGAAATTCTTCTCTACTAAGAGAAAAATTATAGACAGGGGAATTTCGATAACCCCCTGCTAGGATTGATGACTAAAACTCTAAGAATTCGTGACTAGAGTTACTAGTTAGAATAGATAAAGCCGGAAATTCGTGACCGTGCTTAAACTGGATATCTCAAAAATATGATAGGGTCACATAGGTAAATTGCGGCTCCCAAATTACATTGAAATGTTGCATTGATATCAAAAGAAGCGCGGTGAATGATATAATTTATTAATATTTTTTAACGTGTGTTTTGAAACCATGATGTTTCTTTTGTTAAAGGCCGCAGTTAGTTAGCGTGCCGCAATTTACCTGCTTGACCCTATATCTAGTAACTATTTAACTCTCTTAAAATTTTCGTCACAAATTGGTGACTACCAGTTTACTACTAACTAGCTATAGGCTTAGCTATGCCAATAGAGTCTCTTTCCAAATTTCACTCAGTGAAATTCTTCTCTACTAAGAGAAAAATTATAGACAGGGGAATTTCGATAACCCCCTGCTAGGTTTGATGACTAAAACCCTAAGAATTCGTGACTAGGGTACTAGTTAGCTAGTTCAAGCCGGAAATTCGTGACCGTGCTTTACTGGATTGAACAAATATACACTATATATCGTATAATACTATAACTTTCTTGAATTTCCTTATTTGGTAACTTTACATATGTGCAATAATTCTCAAAATAAAAAATTTTAACGGGTACAAAGTGGCGTAAATTGTAAATAATACTTGTTTGTAATCATTGCCTAGGGTCTCACAGGTAAATTGCGGTTCAATTGCAGTCTTTGCAAGAACTTTTCTAAAACTTTTTGATTCGAATTTTTATTGAAATTTGTTCAGATATCTGAAGTAGCGGAATGCATTCTATATTTTATTATTGTTTGAAGCTATGATATTTGTAGTAAGAGGACACAGTTAATTAGTGTACCGCAATTTACCTGCTTTACCCTATCTAGCTTATAATTGGTAGCTACTTAAAGATTGATATTGCTACTAGTGCTATGTATTCCATTCAAGAAGCACCATGAATTTATGGATACAATTAATAATAATAATCCAGTTAACTACTAACTAGTTATAGCTTATATGCCTATAGTCTCTTAACAATAATTTCACATCGTGAAATTTTCTCTGATTCAGAGATATAATATAGACAGGGGAATTTTGAAGAGAAACCCTAAAAATTTTGTGACTAAGGTAAATCTAGTTAGTTGTTTGAAGCCGGTATTTTGAGACCGTGCTTTCACTGGAAATATCAAATATACGCTACGCTATATTGCGTATAATTTTTAACTCTTTATAAAAATTTCGTCTCAAATTCATGGTGACTACTAACTAGCTACAGGCTATATGCCTATTGAGTCTCCTTCCATATAAACTCACATTATGAAAATTTTCTGTTTCAGAACAATTTGAGAGGGGATTCCGATATTCACTACTATGATTGAAGACAGTCTATGAATTTTTAGCTAGGGCAACTAGTTAGCTATTTTAGCCGGGAATTTGTGACCCGAGCTTGTACTGGCTTCATCTAAGGAACACTAGACATAACGTGTAACTTGAACTTTAGTCTCAAGTACCAATATTTAATTTCTTAACAAATACAGACTGTTAATACCACTACAGATATGTTTTGCAATTGCATATCCAAGTCTGGTTCTTCAATAAAAATTTTGCTGGAAGCCAGTTAACTTACTAGTTATATGCTAATGCCTACAATCTCTTCCCAAATGAATTTGCAATGTTAAGTTTTTCTCTGATTCAGAGAATTAACAGGGGAATTTCGATAACCTCCTGCTAGGATTCAAGACTGTTCATAGTTTTTCTAGTAGGCCAGTTTACTATGTGTCGTAATATACCTATTTTACCCTAATTACCTATATTCCTCGATAAATTCTTCTGCGACGCGGGAATTGACGAAGAGTTGAAGACTGTTGAATACGTTGTTGCATTAGGGCAACAACTAGTTCAACCGGAAATTTGGTACACATAGTTACATAAAACCTGTATTTCCAAATTATTTCTTATTTTGGAAATTCAAAAATTAATGTCTATAGGTATGAAGATTGGTCATAGAGAATAATGATAATTTTCGGTTCAGTTTTCTCATTCATATAAGACGTGGAGGAATTCATTTATTTATAAATTTATCTAAAGCCATTGAATCTGCATATCCATTATTAACGTTATTTATTAGAACATTGAAGAACTGTAGTTGGTTCAATGGAATAAATTTGTCTCGTGGCCTCTATTGATTTTGAAGATGATTACTTTTCTGTCCATATAGAGAATAATACGGTAGATATTAGAAATTGGAAAACATTTGTAACTTAAGTTTAGAGCTAAAAGGCTCTACTTGTGAATCATGCAACTTACTTAAGTCATTAATTCTATATTGGCAAAATTAAGAACTGAAAGTTACTTGTCTATGTACTATTTAATTTACTTAATTGATAGATGAATTTTAAAGAAATTTTATTTTATTTATTCCTAATCATTAGAAAGAAATGATTTTTAATTGATACAACAAATTTGAGCAAATTTCTATTAATTGTGACGTTTTTATTTTTTATCAAACTGTTGACTCTCTGCCATCCAGCAGTTTAATGGTGAGTTTTATTCTTTATAATTTTAGAACGTCTTAAAATTAATGCTTTCAAAATTTAAAGTATGTAGACACCCTTTCATTACTATAGTTTCGTAAGCGTTGAAGGTATTTTTGGTTTCAAGCTTTCGATTAAAAAGATTTCTATTCAGCATCAGGAGAAGTGTGGAAAACGTGGCCTTCAACTCTGAGTTTATATAACCTCTGGTAATATGGATTTCCAGTTGAATATGAATCTTTTCAATCAGTTTAGTAAGCATAAACCATAATTCTCAAAGTATTATAATTAGCTACCACTGATGCATCAACTTGAAGAATGTACATTTCTTATAAATGTATTAAATTTTATTTAAAATAGATGGGATTATATATGCTAAGACTCTACCTTCCACATTAATGTTCTAGAACTGGAGGCCATTTTAATCCGGTTGGCAGGGCATTTTCAAATGACATTTAGTTTGTCCACATCAAAATATTTACTGTCAAGACTACAAATATTCAGCCATGCTCTCGTATTAATTAAAGATTTTGACAACGTCTGTTAGAAGACTTATTTTTCTGTGAAAAAATATACTTTTATCAAAACGTTCATGCTGATAAAGTAAGTTGGTATTTTGATGGGATTACCGAATAGTAGCTGATTTAAGTATCATGAGGCTTTATAAAATTCAGGAAGACCAAGTGCAACAGTGTTCATTACCCCTTTTGCGGTACAAAATCAGTATCATGTGTTTTTAGTGCAGAATTTCCGCCAAACCTCTATAAACAACATAGCTAGATCACAAGTGGTATGTTTCTTGAGTAGACAGAGAATTGATCCCATGCAATTTAATGATGTAAATTATTAATATAAAGTTTTCTTATAATGCTGGATTATCTATAGTGAAATCGCTTGCAGTAAAGAGTGTTAGTTATTGAATTAGTGCAGGTATCCTGGATACCAATTAAAATAAAAATTAAATAAGACTAACCACTCCCATGTACAAATGATTTTGGAAGTTTCTTCTGTTTTGAATTTTGAAAAATTAATTTCCCTCTGGAAGGTATTGCTTTTAGAATTTCAACCTATTAATTAATGAGATACGGTACAAGCTCGATGATCTATACATCAAGTTCCAACTTTCAAAGTTATGGATGTATAAAGATTTTGTATCATGAGGTATTTTAATGTCAATTCAAATTCTGTCTATATTTAACCTTCAAAGAGTACATGGATTAGATTTCGTGGAGAGTCTAATCAACTCTGTAAGTTTCCGAAAATCATACAAACAGTACCTATATATCTATTTCAAAAATAGGTAGACTGATTGAAGCAATTATGGAAGAGGCAGGAATCGACATTGCTAAGTTTAATCTCTGCACTTGTGCAGCAGCTGCCTGTTCTTTCTTGAACCATAATATTACCATTGACGATAATCAAGGTCGCAGGGTGGGTCAACGTTACAATTTTCTAATGCTCTTATCTTAAATTCATACTTGAAAATTGGTTGGTCTCATCTTTTGCTGCGTTCTTTAAAATCTCATAAGTTGGCACCTCTGGAACACTCCAGAATGAACAAGAATGGCGATAAGTAATTGAACAGTTACCCAAGGCTTACCTGTAAGGTGAAGGGTGACTTCAATTACTTCGGAAGCCATTCTTGTTCATTTTTCTGGAGTGTTCTTTCCCGCCCGGAGCGCTCCCGCCCGAACACTCCAGAAATACACAACAAAAGATTCGATCTTTGAATACTGAATGCTTAAGTTAACGGCCGATGCAGGTGGACATCTCATAAGTTGGCACCTCTGGAACACTCCAGAAAAATGAACAAGAATGGCTTCCGAAGTAATTGAAGTCACCCTTCACCTTACAGGTAAGCCTTGGGTAACTGTTCAATTCTGTTATATTTAATAGTAGTTGGTACAGTGATACAGACGAAATATTTTACAGCAAAGTACACTAGTACAATTCTACAATGTACTATTTGAATACTGAAAGCTATTCTGTGCAAAGGGGCACAGACCTGGAGATTTTCTCCTAGACGACCTGCAGGGGTTCTAATCCATACTGACTCTAGATAGAAAAATCACCGAATATATATAATGTGAAAACACAGAAAAATCTAACCAGTCAATGTTGACTCTGGCAACACACCCGAGGTATATCATTAGGTTTTTATACTCCTTCTAAACTCTCTGAAAATCTCACAGCTCTCTTTACTTAAACACTTTAATTATTTTAAGTACTTAAGGTCTTTTTTGCTTGACATTTTATGATCCATAATTGGATGTCTTATAAATAGGCTAATCAACTCTTATTGTACAAACTATTCGTGTATTTCTTATAGGGAATGTGCAATAATGCAAGACGCTAATTCTCTATCTTTTTGCTAAGAGATTAGCAAACGATAGATGAATTACATTTTTAACAAGACACGTTTTCAGAATATAAAGAATTCAGTTAACCCACAGTATGTAATACTATTTTTTCATTATAGCCTAATCTTTTTAGAAAGCTTCTAGCATATAGCTATGCTATTATTTAATTATTCATTTATTTTTCGATATTGATTATTTCTTAGCTTGAAATGGATAATGTTAACAGGGAAACATTATCACAGCGTTGAAGGTACAGATTGTCTTCAACAGCAGGGTTTTTTTTTTCTTTTGCACGGGGGTTTATTGTTCTGGAATCGCGCTTCTATGTCATGTGTGATGTTATTCTAAAATAATGGATAAAAGTCATGGTGTACGGACAACTGTCATGCTAGCAACTGCCATCTAAAATAATCAAATGGTTGACAAAAGGTTAAAATCAATAGATGCAAAATTTTCTTTTCAAACATTTCAAAATACAAAGAATAATACAAACACAAGCTTTACTGGTTAAAATTTCCAGTAAGTGTGATTTTGCATTTTATTACTAAATAACTTTTCATTTGGTATTATTTTTTATCTGTTAAAACTAACTTTGCTGCTAAATTCTTACAAAGAACACTTTACTCACTAACTTTGGAATTTGAATTAGTCTTCTATCGTTACTTTGTTTCTAGCTCCCACTGATCAAGAATCCATGCATTACACGTCTTATAAATATTTGAAAAGTGTCAGAGTATTTGAATAAGTATTACTGAAATATATTTTATTAAATTTGTTATTACACTAATAACGAATCAAAATTTTAATCAACTCATATATGCCCAGTGCTGTGTGAAAGCAACTCTTAAATAATAAGATACAAATTCACAATCACTGAAAATTTTAACATGTAAAAATTTTATTTGTTCTATTCTTTGTATTCTGAAATGTTTGAAAATAAAGTTTTGCATCTATAGTTGTTACCTTTTTGTCAACCATTTGATTATTTAAATCGTTAAATGTGAAAGAAAATGATTGTCACAGAGGAAGAAATTTTGTATTATTTCAATATTAATTTATATGCTTCGTTATTCACAATTTCAGACTACAATTAACAATTGTATACTAAAGTTTTAGATGAAATAATAATATACTTTACATCAAAATAATTTCAAGAATGGGTAAGTTTACAAGCGCATTACAATTCACCCAAAATAAATTTATAATATATTGCATGGCAGTTGTCCGCATGGCAGTTTGTCGCATGGCGGTTGTCCGCTATGGCAGTTATCCGCATGGCAGTAATCCTAGAACCAAAAGTCATACATATCTTTGGGAAAGTAGAAAAACGATGGAAATTTATTTAATAGTTTTCATCCTTACCATTATTCCATTTTGTAATTTGATCGTTTGATACATTATTCTGTTAAAGTACAGGGTGGGGCGTAAGTTTGGAAGCAAATGAAAGTGCATATTATAATCCAACGAAAAATATATTTAATAATTTACAGTTAGGTATTATTACATAAGGGTTTTAAGAATTCAAAAATCATAAATTTATTCAAAATGTCCCCCCTTGTTTTTAATAACAGCCTCAAATCTCCTCCGAACTCCTCCTACTGCGGCACGCAACTGTTCTTTAGAAATTTCCTTCCAAGATCTCTGGAGCGAACGCTTTAAATCATCCACACTGCGATGGAATTTACCACAGGCCTTTGATTCAAGAATGGACCATACCGAAGAGTCCATAGGATTAACATCTGGGGAGCAGGGAGGCCACATTTCTTTGGACCAAAACCGTGGAAGATGGTCATGGCACCAGTTTTGAGTGAAATTTGCAGTATGTGAAGGCGCGGAAATGTCCATAGAGTGTCATTACCGAAGTGATCCTTAGCTGTCTCCAACATTGGCGTCAAAATATTCTCAATATAACATTTAGCATTGATTTTGGCGCCTTGTTCCACAAAAATTAAAGGAGATCTCCAAGTTTCTGAAACGGCGGCCCAGACCATTACTGAAGCAGGTTTCATGGTTCTGTGGGCAGTTTTTTGGTTGTATGGGATGTCTTTTGCACTTTTAACAATTATTCTGTCATTCCTCCGGTTGTGAGCCATTTCCACTGTGAAAATTTTTTCGTCAGACCAAACAATTTCACCAGCCGTGCCAGACTTCAATTCTCTCAGAAGTGCTATGCTTCTCTCCAATCTCTTTTTCTTTACAGCTTCTGACAGAGTCTATCTCTTTTGGAGGGTGAAAGAGGACATCTTTAGGTCTTCTTTGACAAGTCTTCTCATTGTTCTGGGACTCACATTATCTGTTTTGGCTAACAATCGTATTGACCTTTTCGGGTTCCTCCTGATCTTCTCTCGGGCACATTTTATCAGTTGTTTGGTGCGTTGTGAGCGTGGTCTACCACTTCTTGGACGATCAGTCAGGTCTCCTCTCTCATTAAAACGCTTCACACACTTCCAAACAGTCGATCTCGCTATTGAGAGAGTCTTTGAAATGACGGAATCTGACTTCCCGGCACGGTGTAGAGCAATAATGGCTTCTCTCTTGTCTGACATTTTTGAATTGACTAAATTTTTGTATAAAATAACACTGCCACGTCATAATGTAGTGTCTCTACTATAGTTCAAACCCTTGCACCTACTTAGGAACTTATTTTTAGGAATTATATTAATGTTTGAAAAGTTGCTTCCAAACTTACGCCCCACCCTGTACATGTTCTGTAGCATTAAAGTCTTTTAACATCCTATTTACAAAAAATTGTCGACGAAACGTCTTGTCGACGAAACGTCTTGTCGACGAAACGTCTTGTCGACGAAACGTCTTGTCGACGAAACGTCTTGTCGACGAAACGTCTTGTCGACGAAACGTCTGTCAACTCTGCATTGTTTTTACCAATAATCGTACGTGCATTGGTGTATCCATTAAGAATACCAGCATTTGTTATTCTAATATTATAACCAACTCTATTACCTTCAACATTCAAAACTGGATTATTATACTTTGATTGGTGTCCAATAATTGCACCAATTGTACATCATACATGCAATGGTGTAGTTGATTAAATTGTCTTCATATGAAGTCTGTGTAATGAATAACTGAATATTAAATGAACTGTAATCAATAGAGACTTGTATTCCATACCAATTTCTTTTTATTATTCTATGTTCTAAAGTACAAATAGTTACAACGGTGTTTAGACTTCTGGTTGCTATGCCTGACCATCAAAAGTGAATAAATATAGAAATTGATTATCTAGAATTACTTTAAGGTGGTTATATTTTGTGATATTCAGAGTCAAAATGGTAGTTGTGAGAGCAGTTACGTTCAACCTTATCGCTACGTTAAGAGTGGCTCTTTGGAGCACCACTACGACATTGTCTGAGAAAGCGAGTAATGTTTACGAATGTGGATTAGCGTGCGATTCTTTCGCAGATTGCGGAGGCTTCAAATGGGAGGACGGACAGGTAAATATTCAGTATTATATCTCCCGTTATTATATACTGTTATAAAAGAGAAAGGTTATCAGTCTGAAAATTTTAAATAACAAGTATATTTTAGTATTAATTATCCTTCAAAACAGATTGACGAATAAATAGTTCAATAAATGGCTATAGGTAAATTCCCCCGTGGAAAATCCAACTACAGAAAATTACACCAGGTAAATTCCACTGCTGGAAAATTACATCAAGTCTCCAGCTAACCAAAAGCTGTTGGTCCCATGTCTTAAGACGTCTGATACTCCTCGCTATAGAGGGATTTAAGACTTGGGGCAAGACGTGGGGCGGGGGAAATCAGACGTCTTGCAGACGTCTAACCCTCTTAGTTTGCACAGGGGACCCGTCTGCAAGACGTCTGATCCCACGACTTGTACCTCTCTGACAGAGGGGGACATCCACATGTCCCACATCTTACCCCACTCCGTTTTCAAGACGTGGGATACAGCGTGTATATCCCTCGCTATAGAGGGATTCAAGACGTGGGACCTACGTGGGATTGAGTGCATATGTCATTCGCTATAGAGGGAAGAGGGATTTAAGACGTGGGACCCACGTGGGACAGAGTGTGGATGTCCCTCGCTATAGAGGGATTCAAGACGTGGGACAGAGTGTAGATGTCCCCCTCTGCAAGAAGTGGGACAGAATGTTGATGTCTCCCCCATCGAGGGGGACATATCTCCGTTCTGATCAAACTACTTCGGTTAATTGGGGTACATAAATACGTATAAGAAATAAAAAAGATCATACTAATCATTATTGCAATTTTTACTTTATTGCATATAGTATATATGCACATTTTGGCTGAATATCAATTAATTTAATATTACATATTGTTATATACAAAGTAAGTGGGATGAAATGGAGAAAGAAATGTAGTGGTGTTCTCGGGACTCGATCTCAGGACTGTAGTGTGATGTACTATTTGAGCCATTCTGGACATGGGAGAAATAATATTGGAATGATCTTTATGCAACTTGATAACTTGCGTGCAACTTAAAGTTACTTTAAATAAGTATAATTTAATATTCTACATTTTGGTATCTTTTCTTATTTAATGTAAATGATAAAAATATGTTTAAAGTTATTTATCAATTCTTTATTTATTAACAACTGCTTATCAATACCTAACTAGTTACCTCATTGTGTTTATCAATGCCTACCTAGTTGCCTACAACTGCTTATCAATACCCAACTAGTTACCTTCTTCTGTTTATCGATGCCTACCTAGTTGCCTACAACTGTTTATAAATACCAATCTAGGTCCTAGTTACCTACTATAGTATACATCAATACCTATTTAGTTACTTAATAGTGTTCATCAAAACCTACCTAGTTACCTACTAGTGTTCATCAATAATACCTAATTGCCTACAACTGTTTGTCAATACCCACCAGTGTTTATCAATACCTACCTAGTTACCTACTAAATGTTGATCAATACCTACCTAGGTACCTACTAAATGTTGATCAATACCTACCTAGGTACCTACTAGTGTTCATCAATACCTACCAAGTTACCTACAACAATGTGTCAATACTTACCTAGTTATTTATTAGTGATTATCATTACCTACCTAGATATCTACCAGTGTTCATCAATCCCTACCTACTTACCTACTAGTAATATTCATCAATGCATACCTAGATACCTACATTTGTTTATCAACATCTACCTAGTTATATCTACTAGTGTTTATCAATACCTACCTTGTTATGATACGTAAAAAAGCTTGAGAATGAACTTGCTGCAATATGTATCGATATTTTTAGCATTAAGATTTACACCACAACTCAATATATAACTTTTTCCCGTGTAAAACAGACGAGGGACAGAGAGGGACATCCCGCGTGAGACAGAGAGGGACATCCCGCGTGGGACAGACGTGGGACAGAGAGGGACATTCAGAGTACTTTTTCCCGCATAAAACAGACGAGGGACATCCCGCGTTGGACAGACGTGGGACAGAGAAGGACATGCCGCGTGGGACAGACGTGGGACAGAGAGGGTCATCCCACGTGGGACAGACGTGAGACAGAGAGGGACATCCCACGTGGGACAGAGAGGGACATCACGCCTACTTTTTACCGCATAAAACAGACGAGGGACAGAGAGGAACTTCCCGCGTGGGACAGTCGTGGAACAGAGAGGAACATCACGCGTACTTTTAACCGCGTAAAACAGACGAGGGACAGAGAGGGACATCCCGCGTGGGCCAGTCGTGGAACAGAGAGGGTCATCTTGCGTTGGACAGAGAGGGACATCACTCGTAGGATAGACATGGGACAGAGAGGGACATCCCGCGTGAGGCAGAGAGGGACATCCCGCGTGAGGCAGAGAGGGACATCTCGCGTGGGACAGAGAGGGACATCTCGCGTGGGACAGAGAGGGACATCCCGCGTGGGACCGAGAGGGACATCCCGCGTGGGACCGAGAGGGACATCCCGCGTGGGACCGAGAGTGACATCCTACGTGTGAAAGACTTGGGATTCAAGACGTGGGACAGACGGGGGATATTCCGCGTGGAACAGACGTGGTATATCCCCGTGGGACAGACGTGGGACGTGAGTGGGATTTCAGACTTTGGAAAGACGCGGGATTTCAGACGTCTTGAGACGTCTGAAATCACCCGTCCCTCTCTGTCCTTCGCTAGCGAGGGATGTCCCCCTCTGTACCACGCGGAATAGAGAGGATATGGTTAGCTTACATCAAAAATAACATAAAAATATGAAATTGATAAAAAATATATTTTGGTGGAACTGTCAACATTTTTCAACAATAAATTCAGAAATTATGAGTACCAGTACATTACTTGTTGTTCGTATATTGATAATTGAATTGATATAAAGGGCTTATGATTATATTTTAATGCAAGTAAGCATTTTGAGAATACAAATTAATTGGACAGTTATATTTTCATCTCAAAAGTAAAAAAAAAATCAATTATTAGTTTAATTATGCATTTTCATATGAAAGTGTGACAAACGTACAGATTAACAGATGTGGCTCATAAATTATAGTACAGATAGGTAGATAGGTTATAACTTATAATTAGAGCCCGGATTTATAGTTCTAACGAAAGTAGTCTATATAACGCCAAAAAAAGGTTTTATAGCTCTAAAAAAAGTTTTAAAGTCGGTAAAAAGTCTTTAAATTATTTTATTTCATTAGTATTTCATTTCATAATTTAAATCCTAATTTATTTTCATTTCCTATCTTTTATCCACATTATAGAAACTTTTGGATTCCTTTTCAAGAGTAACCATATCTTTCTTGTTTATTTGTAATAAGTTGATTTTAAATTAATAAATTAAAAAAAAAGTTAATAAACATAAATTGTGTACATATAATATCGTATATATAAGACTATGAGTTTAATGAATAGTAAAAATGAACCCATTGTTTCATAATTTATAAGTAGCGCTTATTTAACAAGAAACTAACAAGATGAAAGAAAACTAAACAATATTTACCCAAAAATTATGTTGTCCAAGTCACAGCCAACAAAGAAAATATAACAACGAAACTCAAATAAATAGAACAGCACAAACCAAATGCAAAAATAGCAACAATGACTCTTGAAATAATAAATATGCTACTTTTTAATGAAACAATTACACATCATTACAAGAAATACCAACATTTTATTGACATTTTCAGCTGTCATGCTTATAGTCTGTTGTCGCTTATAATCATGTTCCATTTTGAAAAGCTTTTTTCAACTTCAAATCAGTTTCTGGTTGTTTCACTTTGGGCATGTTTTGTTTTTACAACATGAGCACTAAACTAACTATGACGTGCAGAAATGTGTGTGCTCAAAGTAGCATCTTTACACAGGGAGCGAAATTAATCTGTCACAATATATAAACACAATAAATTTATTTTTTGAGCTTATCTTCATGTATCATTCCATTTATTTAAGGAAACTACATAATATTATACTGCATTGAGTAGCGATTTATTCCTTTTTCAATTCAGTAGAATTTACCAATAATTTTGCTTGTACGTTTTCTATGGAATATTACTATAAAAAATGTAAATGATAAAAATCAATAATATATTTATCTAATACAAAAATATTTCGCATGTAAAGGATGGTTTAGCATAGGTTTTAAAGTCGTGTATAACATAACTACTATTTGTATATCTTTTAATTTCTAGTCAAAATAGCTTTCATAGTCAAAATAGCGTTTATGCTATAAGCGCTATAAAACTTTATTTATATGGTCAAAATATCGGTTAAAACATAAGAACTGAAAATCCGGACTCTACTTATAAGTATCACCCATGATGATAACATTCTTTAAGATCATCTCCCCAGTTGATTTTTAAGGCCGATTTATAGCCAATTTTTGGAAGAGTACCTAAACATGAATCATCGACGATGAATTATCGACTGTTACCGTCTTTAAATCAACGATGATTCAAGTACGATTTCAAGCCGTTTCATGGAAGATTCATACGAAAAAAAATCTCATAATCACTTCAATATTATTGGCGATTCAAGCATGATTTTAAACAGATTTATTCAATTTATAGGTTTAAATAATATCAAAATTATCATTTGAAAGTATTTACGATTTTGTTTTATTTTTTACTTCATATCATGTAGGGTTATATCGATTTGTTTAATGTTACATCTTTTTATATACATATTAATGGAAAAATGGAGAAAGAAATGAAGTGGTGTGGCCGGGACTCGTTCCTGCGACTTTATTTTCATGGAGAATTGAAGGCAGCGACATATCCACTGAGCCATCTTGGACATGGCAGAAGTAGGATTTGGTTGATAGTTATTCAATATGATAACCTGCGTTTTTTTAAAGTTCTTATGAATGAATATTATTTAATTTTATATATATATATACTGTAATTGAAATTTTTGAATCACGGACACCTTTAAATGTATATGATAACTCATACAATTCACCGAAAATCATCGAAGAAATGTCCGCTATTATTCGAGGAAGATGAGTCTGTCGTAACTCAGCGATCTCCATCGAATACGTGTCTGCTATAATTCATAACTGGAATAATTAGGGGACGATGTAACTATCATAACACGTCGATGATCATCGAAGACATGCCTGCTGTAATTCAGGGAAGATGAGTCTTCCATAACTCGCCGAAGATACATCTACGAGCAGCCTGCTGTAATTCGGGGAAGATGATTCATCCATAACTCACCGAAGATACATATACGAGCTGCCTGCTGTAATTCAGAGAAGATGAGTCTTACATAACTCGCCGAAGATACATCTACGAGGTCGAGCTGCCTGCTGTAATTCGGGGAAGATGATTCTTCCATAACTCACCGAAGATACATGTATGAGCTGCCTGCTGTAATTCAGGGAAGATGAGTCTTCCATAACTCGACGAAGATGCATATACGATCTGCCTGCTGTAATTCAGGGAATATGAGTCTTCCATAACTCGCCGAAGATACATCTATGAACTGCCTGCTGTAATTCGGGGAAGTTGAGTCTTCCATAACTCGCCGAAGATTCATCAAAAGAATCTCCTCTTTAATTCGAGAACGTAGAATCACCCATGATTCGTTGAAGATCATTCGATAATCCTCTACAGTCAATTTCTGATGAGAAATTATCGGCAATTTATCGGTGTTTCGTCTACGTTTTATTCTCTATGCCATAAACGCTTTTAAATCATCGAAGACACTCTCTTAAATTTTATCTGGGTCCAGGCTCTGCAAAACAATAAGTTTATTATAAAATATTACAAAACTAATTTCTACGATCAGTAATCTGCAAACCGCATAAAATTCAGTTTATTATACATATTTGGGTCTAGGTCAAATTATTGATCCCCGGTCAAAAGATCCCCGGTCATTTGATTCCCAGTCATATTTTCCGTTTATACACCTACTATTCATTTATTATATATGTCTATATTATTTATTTATTATATAATAGAAATATGCAACTTACAGTCGATGAAGTTTTTAAAGAAACCAAGTAATAAGGGTAAAAACAGCTAACAAGAAATTAAACATATTTTTTTTTCAAATATGTATATAACAGTATCTATGCTTTCAAATTTACATTACAACAACTAAAATATCCAATGGTAAAATCAATTTAAATATACAGGCATACCCCACACTTATTATAACTTACAATATTATAATCGTCATGCAGGTTGGAAATAAAAAATATTTTTATGGTAAAATATCTTAAGTGTATTATTTACCATAAAATTATTTTCAATCTACTCCACCTACATGATTATAATGTTTGTAATAGTTTCGGAGAAAACAGAATATATTGAAAGTTAGGTATATTCACTTAGCTTGCGAAGTGAATATATGTACCTAACTTTAGCTTGCAAGAGTCGGTTTATATTTCCTTTCACCTGTAATATATTTTATGACTAGTTGTAAATGTAAATTATTTGTAAATAAAATAACAATTTTTTTGCGATAATAAGTTCTAGCTGTATGAATTGTGTTATTTTGTTTCATTATATAAAAAATTCACAAGTTTTATTTATTATTTAAATAGTGAAAGCCAATTTTCATATAGAAGTAAAAATCGTAATAAATTATTGTATGAGAAATATATGAGCAAACAAAAAATATGACTAGGGATCAAATGACCGGGGACCAAATGACCGGGGATAAAATGGTATGGGGATCTAATGACCGGGGATCTAATGACCGTGGATCAAATGACCGGGGATCTTTTGACCGGGGATCAATTGACCGGCCACCACATATTTTTATATACTTTTAAAGATTTTAATAGTCTGTGTAACAATAATTTGTACGAAACATTGATTAATTTGACGAAAGAAAGAGATTGTATATTCTTTGTTTTAATTTCATATTTCAATATCCTAAGCAAACAATGCATATTCAGCTTTCATTTAAGATTTAAATCATTTCCTGAAGTACATTAACGTTTCTATAATAAGTTTCACCAATGTTATTATCATGATGGAATATCTAATATTGAATTGATTATTGTTATACCTAGATGACATTTAAAACCATCGGTGTACATTCTTTTTCTTCAGACTGAAATTAGAACAACTATTGTACAGTTTTGATTATAGTCTCATTGATTAATATACAATAAAAGAACACTGAAAGAAAAGTGTACTTAACCGAACCTATATATAGTTTCATACAAACCACAATGTTGGTCGTTTTTAAACCATACCACAGCTGTGGTTTGAATCAAACATCATGAATTTATAATGTAATTTTACCTACATGCATGTACTTTATCTTACCTACATCTATCACCATTCTAACTACAGCTGAATGTCTATTTTACCTACATACAAGCAATTCAAACAACAGCTGTGGTTAAACATTACCTACATGCTTATTAATTAAACTACAGCTGGTTGTCTATTTTACCAACATGAATGCAATTCAAACCTCATGTAAAAGAATTTTTAACTGATAAACTAATCCTTCAAACTACAGTCGTTAAGCAATTTTACCTACATGCATTTTATTTTAGCCACTTGGATAATGTTTACTTTAGCTACACTCAATTACAAAATACTGTAGTAATCAAATTCATAAGAATTCATATATAATACAGCATGAAGATTAACTAATAAATATAGAGTGATAATACTTCTGTTAAGTTAGTTGAAATAGATACAATATAAATAATTAAATTGGATATTTAGCAAATCTTTCCATATTTAACAAATCATTGAAAAAAAACTCAAAATTAATTAAATACATTTAATATAAAATGAACAATTTCAGAAACACACATTACTTGGTAAACATTAGTAAGTAGAAAATTATAATAGTTTCTCAGAAGCTATAAAAATTGGAGAAGTTACCAATTTATGTATTATTAAACATGAATAAAATATTCAAGAAATATAACAATTCTATTAACTCATTTAATAGATTACTAAATTTGAGATCACACCATCAAAGGAGAAACTGCAACTAGATTATAACTCGAGGATTAAAGAAGAAGTTATATATAGTTATGTTTAAAAAGGCCATAACAAAGCTTCTTTGTAGCTCCAAAATTTAAGTACCCAAACAAATAAAAAGTCATTTAGTAGTTCATGAACTGAATTGTTCACAGCTAGCTATTTCTCAAAGAGACTCACCAAATCAGTGACGCATGGAGCTTTCATATCATAACATTGAAAGAATATCGTACAATGATGTTCACAGTAAAGTAAAAAAATGTTTCAGCACTCCTTGCAATATTGCAAATTCAAAACTTGGAATAGTTTAAAATGCTACATCAATCGCCTTCAAAAAGTGTTGGCACCCAAAACATAATGTCATCAGAGGAAACATAATATTGATCAACTTCAGAAGACTTTGAAGATGGGTGGCTGGAATGAGACTAAGAAGGAAGATTACTTCTCTAGCCAAGCTATCCTCTTCAATAGTTAGCCATATGACTGAAAAGAAAATTACAAAGCATCGATTAATGAAGATCTTCCCATTCATAGTTAGCTAGAAGTCAAATAAATAGGTAAAACTTACAGAAACTTACCTCTAAAAGTTAACACCAACATCAGCAGTAGTGGGCCTCAATCTCTTGTTGTGATGATGTTAGCAAAAGTAGGCAAGCCACCCCAAAACTCTTCATTAGAATGTCTCTGGTGTCTGCAAAAAATATGGAATTAGGAAATTGTTGAGAATAGTTAGTACAATTGAGAGATTAAGGCTAATTACTGACTAGCTATGTAGCAATGATTAGCAAAAAAACTAAAATTTACAATGAATATAATGATAATTGACTTAATTGTTAAAATAATCATCCGCAAGAGATATATACAGTCTTAGATTAGGTAACAGCAAGAACATATTTCCTTTATCCAATGGACTTCTCTAAATTAGAATTAAATATAGTAGATTTGAAAGCAGAGAATGAATATAATTGAATTAGAAAATAATCAATTGGCTATCACGCAGCTATTGATGACAACATAGAATTAAATGTAAAGAAGTAGTACTAGCTACTGAATTTCAATCACTTTGTAGCTACTGTTACCAAAAATTCATGTCATATTTCTCTGAAAAAGAGCCATGTGAAAGTCATGGTATCTATAAAAAGTTAAAATTCTATAGAAGCAGTGGGAGATTCTGAAATTTAGGTTGATTTCAGAGAGCATTTCAGTCCCAATTAATTAAATTGTTACCAAGAGCCAGAAAGTAACTATCTTAAATCAAATCTGCTGAATATTAATTTTTTAAATATTTTCTGTGCAAAAAATACTTATTTTCTTCAATTTAAATTTATTTTGCTGAAAACAGAATGCAAAATAGAGAATTTTAGAACAATTTACCAGTTTCAGTAGTCTGGTGTTGAAATTAAAATATTTGATAGTAAAGAATACACTATTTAAAAATCTATTTGGCATACAGGTTACAATTGAATATATTAAATGCACTGGATTTTAAAAATCCCATTAACTGATCATCATATATCAAAGTCCATAGAAACTGATCTCAAAAAAATCTATTTTGATTATTGTTATCAACTTCTCATTGAAATAAAAGTAAAAGAAACCTAAAGATAATTTTCACAGAAAAGGATAAAAAATATTCCATATTCTGCAGACTGCCAACAGAACAGAACAATCAAGTCATCAGAGATAATTATGAAATTTAGAAGATAATTATTAGTCTGTAAGTGGTGCACAGAACTAGGTACTCTTACTTTTCAAAAAAAAAATCTTGAAAAAGCCAGCAAACAAATTAATTCAATTGGCTAGTCTTCCATGCACTAGATAACTGACTAACATTATTGATTTACCAATTTTCACTCACAATATTAAAGGCAAAATAGTGATATATAAAGAATATTAATTTATGAGAAAAGAAAAAACAACCAAGTTTACCATCAAATACAATCTGGGAGAACTGGTGAAAAAATTGGAGAGTTCATGGACAACATAGTTTTACTTTGGCATCAGTCTGTATTTTAACATTATCTGTGCAAACAGTTATTGATTTCTTCTCTTATATACATGTATTTTTCTTAGAAGAGAAGGATTTCTTGGAAAGCACTTTACCAGTTTCTGCAATCTGGCCAGGGCAGAGAGTCAGAAATTAAGAGTGACACTGTGGCAGACAGTCTGACAGAGACTTCAAAAAGTTTACACCAATATATTATATTGTAATTAGGATTATATTACATACAAGCACCCTAGAAGTACAGGCTAGAGCAAACTAAAGATTATAGTCAGCTGCCTAAAGGCTATGCTGCAAGGTATTGGAGATTCTGCCTTGGACCTTTTCCAATTATAAATAGGTAGGCTGATTTTCTATTTTTCAGAATGAATTGATCACAGAAAACTATTCTAGCCTATTTTATGTTCTGATATATATAGCTATTTCTATAAATTTAAGCACTGGACATAGCTGAAATTAAATTAAGGTTACTACCAAAATACACACCTACCTTCTTTGATATTTCACTGAAACTGACGCGCCACTCCAGTTTCCCGCCTGATTTACATTAAATTTACATACATGTGATTAATAATTTCATAGTAATAATCTAACTACATAGACGACGGTTATATATACTGACAAAGGAAAATAATTTACCCACATGCAAGTTTAATTTTGATTTGTATTGTAGGTAAGGTGAACTGACATAGATGATGCGTATTGCGAACCACAGAAATATAAAATTTTACCTACATTTTGTGAGTTTATACTGACTAGAGAATTAAACCACATGCTGTAGTTCATCTACACCTAGCACATAACAAGAATTAACTATTTTAGCGCATAATCAACCCACAATGAGTTAAACTACTGTGTGTTGTTTGATGACCAAAAATTATTTCTCTCAGTGAAATTGCTTTGAGTGAACTTTTAAAATTACTTTGCTGCATATTATTGTTATTAATTTGTTTCGTTGTATTTATTATGCATTTTCTATATTCAATCGTTAACAGTAACAATATTTTCAGTCATTAATCAGTATCGCTGGAAATACGTTGACTATAATATTTAGGAAAATCATTGTTGGTTATTCATTATTTGTTTCCTTGCCAGTGCCAATTGGTGGCTCGAGTTGCAGAAGCTGGTGAAGCTAGAACCCTCAATTCGAATCTCTACCGCATGGCTACTTTCAGGGGTAGAAGGATCATCGACGAACAAATAGAAAAAGAGGCATTGAGATATTGGTAAGTATTGTTCAAATATAAAGTAAACAAATGTCTATATGTGTGTATATTGTTATTATAGTATAAAAATTAAGTACAAGAAATAAATATTTTTATTGACTTTAACGCTCTTCCTCCTATGAAAATATTCTTTTGGTTTTATTGTGTTATTATCGATGATTGTGATATTAGGGATGTTCGATAATAAATGACTTTTAGAAACATAATTATAGTTCAACCCTATATAGTGACCTAGCCTCAGAGTTTGCTCAATAACCTAGCGACTAATCCGTGCGCACCAGTCCTTACTAAAACTATTATAAAATTCTTACAAATTGACTTTTCGATATTTTTTCTTCATAAAAGCCTTCATTAGAAATTTACACATCCATTGGTAAACGCCAATGAATAGTTATCTATTTAAAACAAAATTAACAAGAACAAGATAAGAAACAAAATTTAATTCAGTTTTCTAACTATTTGTGCAAAAGCCATTTTCACCACCCATCAATAAAATCCTTATAATATTCACAAAAACTAATAAAACTTATTGAAAATTCAACTGCGGTTGGAGAAGGATTCAACAATAAAAAAACACAAAAAAGAAACATGTATTTCAATAGATCCTTAAAAATAATAACTTAAAGTTGTACTCCGGTTTTTTTTTTAAGAATCCCTGTATATTTGAATATATGTTCATAATATGAATATCTTATCATTTACCACCTTCTTTTTTTCTAATAGTATGTAATTATGTTGAAAAGTAAAAATCATGAAAAGACAGCTTCCAAATCGGTTTATAATTTTTTTTTTTTGTGAGTACTGGTCAGGTTATACTAGTCCTTAGGTTACTAGGGTGAAAATTCATCTAAAACAAATAAATAAAAAAACCTTTTAAATATTTCCATACGATATTAAGAAATATCCAATCTTAGAGTTTGGAAATTTTAGAAATATTGAAAATTACCTTGATTACAAATAGATAAAATACTTAATTCATGAGAGGAAGAACCAATACTGTCGAAGGGTAATTTGATACAGAAGATCTCCTAATCAGTGTGTCACAAAAAATATACTCAAACTTTAAGGACTATAGTTCAAAAACTATTATACTTACAATAAATTGGAAAGTCGAATTTGTTTCAAAACATTTGTTCCATCTCTGTTAATAATATCAAATAAATCGACCAAACCGTTTTTTTTAAGCAGAACCAATATTCAGTGATCGATACTGAAAACCTATTTGAGCAGTTTTGTGATGATGATATGCGCACTAATGTTGTGATATTTAATCCTAGAAGACAAGAGTGTCTGAGAAGCTTGTTCCGGAGGAATTATGCTTTTTTACTATTGAATATTGACTCGAGTTGCTGCAAATTAGAAATTTTTATAGTGTAAGACCTCTTTAACCCTAGTATCCTAGGGAATAGTTACGCAAAAGAATAGTTACTAATTTAGAATAAAATTAACAAACAAAGATGAAAAAATAAATATTTCTTAGATTTTCTAACTATTTGATTAAAAGCCATTTGCATGACCCATCAATAGAATCCTTATAACATTCACAAAAATGAATAAAATTTGATGAAAATTTAACAGTAGATGGAAAAGGATTCAACAATGATAAAGTTGCCAGAAAGAAACATGTACCTCTAATTTTTTTTTAAATATGCTGACTAAAATTTGTATTCCAGGTTTATTGAGACACCCTATATATTTTAATAAATGCTCATAATATGAGTATCTTGCCTTTTATCGCATTCTTTTTTGAAAGAATACAGCTTCCAAATAAGTTTTAAAATAAAATTATTAATATTTTTTTATGAGGACTGGCGTGCGTTAATAGCGCACCGGGCATCGAAGGCCATCTGGTCGTTCCATGGTTAAACCATGTAATTAATGACGTTCAAGCGTTTTTAAAATGATTAACTAAAAACCTGGTATTGAAAGATAAGACATAAAAACTGTATATTAAAATTCTAAGGAATTAAAAAAAAATAATCGAGATGTTCTCTCAATGTGTCCTCCGTATTCTTTAGCAGTAATTTTAGTGACCAATTCTAAAAATCTGTTTACGGGAGTCTACTAATCAAGATAATTCTCCATAGAGGATTTCACCATAGAAGAGTTAAAAAAGCAGGTATAAAAAACTCTGCGCAAATAACTCCCGGTCGACATAAGTTGCCTTATTCATTTTTATTAATATATTTAACATTATTCAATGCGAACCAATAAATATTACACTTTGCCTAATTTACCTATTTTAATTTGAAGTTCACTAATTCTAATTCGAAATTCACTTCCTTTAATTTAAAGTTGATTAAATTTAATTTAAACTTGACTTTTTTTAATTTGAGGCTAAAATAGTGTAGTCGTATCAATTTCAATCATGTAATATGGATCCAATGTTTAATGTATGTGCATCGTCTGACAAAGTTCAGTCACAGTAGTTTTTAGTTTAAAAAATGGGTAAATTTTAAAAGGTTATTCGTTATATTGAACTAAGATAAACTGAACAGTTGTTTGGATAAAAAATAAGATTATGAGAATACATTTTGAAATTTTAATTTATGAAATTTTTCAATATTGAATACAGAATAGGTTTCTACATATTCACATTGACCTTTAACTTATCTTGTATGTTCAAATAATCTTCTCAATAGACTATTTCTACTGTATCTAGGAAATTTTTTGCTTACATGGCCTATCTCTGAACAGAAAAATACCATAGTTTCATAAAAAAAAAGTATTTATCCAAGAAAAGGATATGTTTTAATAAAAAAATTATATCTTTTCATACCTTACTGGAATATATTTTTCATAACGAAAATATATTTTTCATAACGAAAATATATTTTTCATAACGAAAATATATTTTTCATAACGAGAATTTATTTTTCATAACGAAAATATATTTTTCATGACGAAAATTTGTTTTTCTTATTAGGAATATTCTTTATTTTAAATATGCTCAAGATTATATTTTTTATGTAAAAAACATATTGTCTTAAATCTAGTTATTACAGTAAGTAACAATAATTATTGTCTTAAATTAAGTTAATACAATAGACTTGGGCACAATTGTCCGGAGCCCAATTGCATGTGTTGGGACCTAATTGTCAGTACACCTAAAAGAACAATCCGTCACAAAATGGGTAAAATGGACTAAGACATACATATCTATTGATAAGGTTGCCATTTTTTCTTATTTCAGGGAGTACAAACAGGCGTGTGATGACTTTGGAATGATGATGCTACCTCCGCCAATAAGTGTCCGGGTAATGTAATGTAACATTTAGCTAATAATACATAGTCTGTGTGACGTCATTTAACATGCACCTACCATTGTTATTTACTACAGTTTGCATTCTTAATTATTTCTTCCTGTGTAACACTTCATTGAAATACAAAAAAAAACTTTTTGGCATTAATGTAATTGTACTGTTTGAAATCACAATTGACCGAACCTCTGTTATTATCGAAACTTTTCTTTATTTCTAAACCGGACTACCTTAACATATTGTTTAAATGTTCTTCATCCATATTATAACACGGTGCATTGAATTTTTTATTGATTAATCAAAAACTTTGATGTTGGTTGCTGGAGATTTGAAGACGAGAGGCTTTTATTGCTTTGAGCCTATTTGTTAAACAAGGGAAGATTTTGGAAAAAGAAAACAAAATAAGGATAGTTATAAATAATTCATAAATACTAAATGTGTGAGATCTTGTTATTTATTCAGTAGATCAGATAGCACAAAGTAGATCAGACAGCTCAACAATATAGATCAGATAGTTCTACAGTAGATCAGATAACTCAACAGTAGATCATAGCTCAACAGTAGATCATAGCTCAACAGTAGATCATAGCTCAACAATAGATCATAGCTCAACAATAGATCATAGCTCAACAATAGATCATAGCTCAACAATAGATCATAGCTCAACAATAGATATCATAGCTCAACAATAGATCATAGCTCAACAATAGATCATAGCTCAACAATAGATCATAGCTTAACAATAAATCATAGCTCACCAGTAGATCATAGCTCACTAGTAGATCATAGCTCACTAGTAGATCATAGCTCAACAGTAGATCATAGCTCAACAGTAGATCATAGCTCACTAGTAGATCATAGCTCACTAGTAGATCATAGCTCAACAGTAGATCATAGCTCAACAGTAGATCATAGCTCAACAGTACATCAGATAGCTCAACAAAAAATCGTTTATTTTCTGGTACTTCAAGAGAGGTTAAACGATTATTGAGTATTTACTCCCCATGTCGTTTGGTTATGACAATAAATATCCAAGTTCATACCAAACTGAACACCTGAAAATAGAAATGACCTCTTAACCTCTTTAAATCACCCGGCTAGCTTGTTTATGTATAAGAAAGTGGGAACTAACTTCACTATACGTTTGAATGTTTCAATTAATATACATTTTTTTTTTTGAGGTTGATATGATTTACATTATAACTTTACTTTACATTTTGTATATAAATATTTCAATAAAAGTACATGACACTTGAATATATTTTACAAATTTGTTCCTGACAACCTATGTTTTCTCTGTGACAGGAAAAGATGACCCTTTCCATCAGATATGAGTACTATATGCATATTGGTGAGGAGCTGAACAGCACTGGTTTCACAGATGATTTTGGCAACAATTACCCCTTAGATAGCGCAGTGATAACCTGGACTGTTGCTCCGGTTGCTCTTGATGATATTGTACTTTTGGCTAAGGGATATCTCTGGACACCTTTTATAGGTGGTAAGACACCCACTACGCATCTGATGTGCATGGAAAAGGACTGAATATCATTTCAAATACATCATATATAGAGAAAACACGTTTCTGTTTATGTGTCTACTGTAAACGATCATTCAGTGTTGAATTTCTCCTTTAAATGTGATGCATCACGAGATAACTATTCATCTTTAATTTAAAAAAAATTAACAATAAGAGCCAAACAGTTATTTAGTTTTTGGATGTTCAACAATCAAATTTACATCTACCAACTTTACTTACATAGAAACATCTTCATTGAACATGAAAGAGAGAAATTTAGAAAAGGAGAAAAACCGGATCTAATTCAGGTATTTCATTATCGTTCATGCCCTTATGAAGTTTAAATAACATTTCTATAAACATGTTCACATCCATTGATAAACGAATACTGGTTAAATCACATGAAAAAAACTATAATTATTATTAATAGGAGACTAAATTGATTATTTATTTCAAAAATTCTTACTTATCAATAAAATATTTAAAATATAATAAATGAATGTAGTATAAAATTAACAAACTTTGATCAGTTAGATATTCTCAGCTATTAATATGTTTTTCTATCTATTATCAATTTTGTTTACAATATTCATTTAAATTTTTAATATTTATTAATCATATTTATCATCTATCTCGTTATACTATTTCCCTATTTATCTATATTATCTATCTATCATCATATTCAATATTCATCTTATTATATTTCTTTATTTCTCTATTTTGCCTATTTTCATATTTATTATCTATCTTATCATAATATTTATCTATTAATTCTATCTAGAATTTATCACTATTATCTACCTATTTCCTATCAATCTCATTATACTATATCTCTATTAATCGATATATTTAGCCTATAATATAGTATAGCGAAGTCAGTCATTATATTAATATGGTCGTCAATAGTTAGTTGTACACAAACTAACAACTGATAGGGAAACAAATGACCTTTTTAACTTGAAAACAAATTAAAATAAATGACGGGCACTCATAGAGCGCATATCTTCCCCGCCGCTTATAAATGATTTTGACCATCAAATAATCCTTGAGTTATAAATGACCTTTACCTTGACCTTTAACCTGATTGCTACCTAACTATAATAAACTGGAGAAATAATATAATGTATAATTATTATATATAATATAATAATGTGAATTACAAGATTACAAATAAATAAATTTATGCCGAACAAAACATAATCTTTGTCAATTTTGCGAAGGTATTATATTAAAGTATGTTGAATAATATATATAGTTTTCCCTTAGTGATAATTGACGTATACTTTTTGATTTATGTTTTCAATGAAGATTTTTTATTCTATTTATTAAAGGGTCATTTTTTCCTGATCACCCTGTATAACTAATCACATTTGAGAGTGTAGTTAAACGCAACATTTTACAGAATTATTATTACTCGTAGAAGGTAGATGAAATTTTAAAATGTATTACTTGCAAGAATGATTACAATGAAAAAATTCACATGTAACGGTATTAGAATATACTGAATAAGAAAAATTGTCCCAACGATTGCGTTAGCCAACTGCTCTCGTGCAGCTTTCAATTAACTAGCTATAAACAGTCCAATGTTTATTAATCTATTTAAATTAATTGAATGCAACTATGTTACCTGTTGATGGACTATCATACTACTATATACAAATATATAGATTCTTCAATCTTCATTTCTTTCACTTTTGAACCATCTCGGCCGACAGACTGTATAATCGAAAAATGTTTAGAGTAGTTGGTTATAATGTGATCGAACGGACAAAAACATTTCATTTTCTAGCATCAGAAAATAGTATTTGTAGAGATTGTTTTAATTATTAGTTATTTCATAATGATATTTATTGATTGAAAATGTGAAAGAGTGATTCGTGTTTGCGAAGAGTGGAGAGCAGCTATAGGAGATTGTTGGAGATGGGAGAGAGGTAGCGGAAAGTAGGAGACCCAGAACGGAGATGATACCAACAGAGAAAAACCTCAGACCATTCGAAATTACCGATAAATCTTATAAGTTGCTAATGGTTGCGTAAACAGATCGGTTTGAGGACCAAATTAATAGGAATGGAATGGGAAAGGTTGAACAGATAGGTGTCACTCCGGGGAGATTGATTGCAAACAATTTGTTTGTTCTGCAAGAGTGTGTCTATTAGACATACAGGAGAAGAGAGGAGTTTGTTTTGGTAGCGGATGATTTTAGGAAGACTAATCATTCGGTCAAGAGGAAGGCTGTGTAGGAGGACTTGATGGAGTACAGATTGGAGGGAAGAGTGGTGGATATATACCAGAAGGTATTTGGTATGGATATTATTGAGCTTGGAAGTGGGGATGCTGTGGGGATGGAGGTGGAGAATGGGATTCGACAGGTATGAACGGCATCGACAGTCCTCTATTTAAGCTGATGATTGAAATATTGAGAAGAAATTTAACGAGAGTACAAATAGGGAACATAAAGATGAGAAAAAATTTATATGTTGATGTGTTGTTGTTGGTTAGAATTATGAGAGATGCAGAAAATGGCATTAAGGAACTGAAGAGAGTGATAAGAAGATATGGATTCTAGTTAATTACAGAAAAGAGTCGGTCAGTGTATCTTGATAATGTAATAATTAGTGTGGTGGATAAGATACGGGGAATGGCAGTAGTGAGAGATAAGTAAGTACTCAGTAATCGAGAAGATCTGACATAGGGTAACTATAAGTTATAGATTTACTTAGGGGTTGGTACTGCCAAGGGTCTTGTATGTTGCAGATGTTGTGGACAGTATTCAGAGACGAGAAAATGCATCAATGAGAAGAATGTTTTGGGCATATAGAGGGGAAGCTGTAGCTAGAATGAAAGGAGATGTAGATGTTGGAATTAGAACTGTGAGGAGTAGAAAAGCTAAGGGAAACTGCACTACCTGAGAAGAGTTCAGCAGGTAGAAAATGAGAATCTGAGGAGAATAATAAGAAAGCTAAGCAGAGGGGATGGGAATGGAGAAAAGAAACTAGGAAGTAAATGAATTGGCCTGGCATATAGGAGGAAAAACCGAAGGTAACCAGTGTTTGTTTTACGCAGCTGGGGGTGATGGGAGTGGTGCTGGGTAATGGTTTAGAGTGATAAATTAAGTGTTAGTGTTAAGTATAGAATTAAGTGTTAGTGCTAAGTATATAATTAAGTGTAAAAGCTAAGTGAAAATTGATAACAAGATGGCAAGAACATTTTTTTCTGTGATGGCAGAGGTGCAAACCGTAATTAAAAAATAAGAAGGATTGACCCGCTAAATAGAAAATCACAATGCGTCATCTTGATTTTTATTTAGAGAGTGTTGTTATTATATAATCTAGTGACAATGTACAAAAATTATAATTGTGATCTAGCTTTTGCGTCTCACTTTTTTTGCACTTATTTACATTTATCTATTTACCGTTTCTGGTGCAGAATTATTGTTCATCGAGTGTAACTAATAAATAATAAATATTCCCTTTAGTTGTGAATTTTATTAATCACAAACTTACTCAATAAATGGTGTTATAAATATCCAAATAAGAATTAGGGAACTTACCACACCTGGCCCTAGCCCACTCACATTCGTTCACTAAAACATCATTATGGGTACACTACCTCCTGCGACACTAAACTATTTCACTATTTCAATACAGTTAGAACGATGTTAAATTAATGTACATTTTCTAATCTTTTAACATGACCGCTATTTCCTGTAAACGTTTCGCAATCGAATCTCATGAATTACGTGAATGATGTTATGAGTATCAGACAAAATGGTGAATAAAAAATGTTCTAAATATTTAATAAGTATCTAGTAAATTTACAATCCGTAACAAAATACTTCATTTACTATTAGTAAAAAAATATTTAATTCACTAAATATGCAGGTATAACATTGTCATTTATAAGACAGACGAAAGGTCATACCTACCATGGTAACGAATATAAACAAAATATTACTATCAATAACATAGTCCACACCTCTCTACGCATTCTACCAACGATGTGATGAAGTACTGCAGTCTATTGATTTTAGTTAACAAAACTAACTTAAAAGCGATTGTTAGTACTGCTTCTCATGACAAGCAATGTAGGTACTATACTTCTCTATCTCACGATAAACCCATGTTGGTACTACCTATCATGATAAACCCATGTAGGTATTTACCTATTTTTTGCACAGCTTTAATAAGCAAAAAATATGAATTAGATCGTACCTTCAAGCCATAAATCTATTTAAACTAGAACTCCTCTATAGTGAACTTCAACTGGTTCACTTTAGAGGATTTATTTCACTATAGAGTATATGAAAGTTGAATGGAAACTGGCTATTTCATGGCAGACTACACAAAATATTTTCTTTCTTTTTCAAATAAATTCATTATATAGCGTATTTCATTTCTCATGACTTTTAAAAACAGGATTGTTCATTATACACATGAATTCATTATAGAATAGTTGCACTGGTAGATCTTCTCTTTCAACTACAAATGATTTACTATATAGATGCTTAGAAAACTCAAGGGAATTTGTGGCAGACTAAACTAAATAAGCTTAGTGTGATATGTTTAGATTAATTGATAAGCATTTGCATTAATATTAAATAAATTACAGTTAGCCGACTGTGTAACTATGCTACCACTGGTGTATAAGAATCGAACCATTTATTTTATTAGACACATTGATTTCATCTCGAACTACTATAGGAGCTTCAACTAACATGTCTTTAAATAACATCACAGTAGTTCGTTACACAGGGGTCTGCTAATCAGAATACTTCACTCTACATGAGTTCATTAGTACACAGAAAACTGCCAGGCGGAAAACTACTGGGCGGAAAATTGTCAGACACTTATTAGCAATTTAATGACTTTATAGTCACAAATAACATTTTAATTCACAAAAAAATGTAGTTTACCCTTTTGTAACGAGTTAAGGGAACAATAATTTTTACTTAGTATACAGAAAAAAGGTGCTAGTTTGGTTTGCAATCTTAGAGGTTTATGTGATTTATTTATTTTTATTTTATGTTAAAGGGATAGTGAAGTCAAAATCTAACAATCGCCAAAATGGTTTTAAATCAATTCAGAATATTCAATTATGTAATATATAAATGCTCGTTTATTTTTTGAATATTCATATAAAAAGTATATATTATAAAATCACCAACACCTAGCGGAAGAACTTGCACTTATTAGTATGTACGCGAGTATGTTTGTTGTTTTCATATTAATTTATGTATGCAGTAATCAAGCTTTCTTTCCGTCGAAATGGTGAAAATATTATGTGAAATCAAAGATAAGAAGGCATAGTTTTAAAAAAAAGCCATCTCTTCACTTGAGCTAGAATCTAGAGAAAAACTTGTTTCATTTGGAAAACAATATTTCAGAGGCAGAGACGCGGTCAGTTTATGAAACAGTAAGGTGCATTATTGCTGATAGTTGCCCTTCATCTGTAATACATACAGACTGTCCCTCAGTCTTGAAAAATGTTAAAGAACTATGGGAAAAGACCTTAATAGATGATTCGACTAGTAGAAACTTTATTAGGCTGCTGAGATATGCCATGCAAACACACGTACGGGTTAGATATAGCCGTGTTTTGCGTTCTCGCGCATCTTATTATCAACGGAAAAGAAAATGCCGATCATATTGGGAAACGATATGAAATTAAACTGAATCATCAATCAGGAAGATCTGTGTGACAACGAAATCATCACCTTTTACACAGATGGTTCCGGTATGGAGAGTAAGAAAGTCTAGGTGACTATTGAAATTTTAAAAGCGGGAACAAACATTTTAGAGGATGAGACACGGTAATAGTTATGCATCTTCTGTATTAGATACAGACTATCCCTTAGTCTTGAAAAGAATTCTAGAAAAGTGTGATGACACGCTAATCGATGATACGACTAGCAGAAACTTAATTAGGCCGCTTAGATTTGACATACAAACAGAGGTTAGATATATTACGTAATCAATGGAAATGTGAAAGTTGACAATATTGCTGGGGAAGCTTTAAAATTTGTCCAACTAATTTCAAATCACTTTAAAGATATTAAAATTTAGAAATTAACGGTTCTGATTTCCATCTTCAAAGGAACATAGAAATCGGCTATGAATGACATCGTTTAAAAGGCTATGTCACTTCGGTGGGTATATGAATAATAAATAACGTCGGGTGACGTTATAAATAAATAATGACTCAAATATTTGTCAACTATCCCCGCTGCGTTTAGTATTAAACTAGCTTTCCTTAATTTATTTGTGGTTTGGAAGAAATTATCAAATTCAAAATTATCAGCACATAAATTATTATGAATGTAAGATGTAACTAGTTGTCTATTCTTGAAGTTAACTAGGGTATTTGCTAACTGTAGGGGTACTAAGTATCGGAATTGGTATCGGCAATTTTTCTGATTTCGATATTGGTGAAAAAGTATCGACAACAATAGTATTTTAATATTTAAATAAAATTTATTTGAAAATATATATTTTAATAGTAGTATGTTAAAATAACAAAATTTAATTCAAATCAATTGAAAAATGATTTCTTATAGGTAATCCTATTTAAAAAAATTCAATATTTTGTAATACGTATTTATACCTAGTATATGAAATAAATTATTTTATTATTAAATACTTTTACACGAGCGCCACTCATTGATTTTAAAGAAAATGTTGTTTCGAAGGTAATATTATTTATAATATTTATAAATATTTAATTCTTACTATTTCTCCATATTACAAATCAACTTACATAATTTCATATTAAAATTATAAATGAAAGTTATTGTTTCATTTAAATAACCAAAGTATCGACATCAGTCAAAATCTAGGTATCTGTGAACGTTTTTGCTTCAGTAAAGCCAATGGAAGTAACTCCTTAATTGATGAAGTTATTCTTATAATTATTTCAATTGAGGGTTTCCTAGCAAGGTTTTTCGCAGAAACGGACACAAATTTCCGAACTTTGCTCACGAGGCAACTGATGAAAGTCACTGGTGACGGTCACCAGTTGCTCGTGTGAAAGAAGCCTATAGAGCACTACAGTGAGATGCTGAAGAAACAGTTACAACTAATGTGAAATACAAGGAGTAACATCGTAGTATAATATTTTAAGAATCTAAGTCAGAACTTCCGAAGCCAAACTTAAGATAGCTGAAAAATTTGCCACTCACTCTAATATACAAAGTTATAGCGGGGGAAAATAGTGTTAAAATGTATGAACTGGTACGGTTTGATAATAGGTACATTTTAAATATTTTTTACTGAACAAAGATATGTATTCATTTTTCAAAATAGGGTACACTTCTTATGAATTTATTTATATTTGTCATGTGTGCCTAATAATTGTTTAATAACGTAGATGTTAATAAACCCTATTCATTTTATTGAACAATTAACTGTTAACGCCTATTCATTGGTGATAATTCATATTTGGTATTAAATTTATTTTAATAACATTAAGATCCATTCATTTAATTTAGCAACTATCATTCGATTACAACTAAGAAGATGTACAGATATAATTGAAACAGGTTTTGATTCTTGACGTCATTAGATTATTTGTTACTCCCATTGGTCGGCAATAGTTCTCTAATTGAATGTGCCTTTGTTTAATTCTAAGCTGTAGCTGACTCACAAGATCATTCCACACTCTGCTTCCATAGAGTGAACATCTCTCTGAGCTGAATTCCCAATATGCGTTTTCATCACAGTATGTTTAAACAAATTAATTCGATAATGATATGAATATTTTCATATTAATTATCACTATGCTTAGTGTACATCTTGATAGTTTATCCTTGATAATCAAGACCTCTATCGGTTGACTTTATTAAATAACCTATGGAATTTCATTCATAGCCGATTTCTATGTTCCTTTGGAGATGGAAATCAGAACCGTTAACTTCTAAATTTTAATATCTTTAAAGTGATTTGAAATTAGTTGGACAGATTTTAAAGCTTTCCCAGCAATATTGTCTACTTTCACATTTCCATTGATTACGTAACATATCTAACCTGTATGTTTGTATGTCAAATTTAAGCAGCCTAATTAAGTCTCTGCTAGTCGTATCATCGATTAGCGTGTCATCACACTTTTCCAGAATTCTTTTCAAGACTAAGGGATCGTCTGTATCTAATACAGAAGATGCATAACTATTACCGTGTCTCATCCTCTAAAATGTTAGTTCCCCCTTTTAAAATTTCAATAGCCACCATAAACTTTCTTACTCTCCATACCGGAACCATCTGTGTAAAAGGTGATGATTTCGTTGTCACACAGATCTTCCTGATTGATGATTCAGTTTGATTTCATATGGTTTCCCAACAAATATGATCGGCATTTTCTTTTCCGTTGATTATAAGATGCACGAGAACGCAACACACTGCTATATCTAACCCGTACGTGTGTTTATATGGCATATCTCGGCAGCCTAATCAAGTTTCTGCTAGTCGAATCATCTACGAAGGTTTTCTCCCATAGTTCTTTAACATTTTTCAAGACTGAGGGACAGTCTTGATGAAGGGCAACTATCAGCAATAATGCACCTTACTGTTAATTAAATTGACCGCGTCTCGGCCTCTGAAATATTGTTCCCCGCTTTTAAAATTTCAATAGCTGATCTATTCATGGGGCAGTACACATAAAATTTAATTTAGTTTTGTTTTAGTTCACGATTTTTTTTCTATTTGACGAGTTTCGAATGAGTAAAACGAGTTTTGAACAAATTAAAAAAAAATGTATTACTCTAAGTTTTTAAGTTTGGGTACAGCGGTTATTTGCTTTCGATGCATTAATGTTCTGCAACATGTGGTAAAGAATTTATTTTAAAATTTAATTTTTTCTTATTCCTTTAACAATGGATTCTTAAATTAAAGTTACAAATCAAACATATATTTGCTACATATTGTAGAGAATCTGTAGGATCGTCAAAGGTAAAATATACGTAAAGCTGTAACTTCCAAACTTTTTATAAAACATCAAAAATTAATTCGAAATATACAAAATCTGCAATTATTTAGGAGAGCAATAGAAAAAAATACAAATGTTGTGTTAGGCACTAATTCCCCCCAGGCCAGGCAAGCCCGGTATTGTCCACTCGGTGGGGGTATCACAACTGTGGTAAAGTTTAACACAAGAACAAGAACAAACAACCAAAATCTGCTAGTTTATGGATTTTTACTCCCTAAACCTTCTCTTTGAACCATTCAAAGATATGATATTTTAACTACATGAGTGGTAGAGCCCGAGGAACACTTTAATGAAGTAAAATATTTTGATCAAAAAACAGGAAATGGCTGGGACTGACCCCTTAAATGACTGGATAAACACATGTATACACTTTTATACTAGAACACACGTGTAGTAGTGTGCACTTTCGTAGGTTATACGTACCATGGTTTCTTCTAAATTAAATGTTTTTCTTACGGTTTATTATGCCTAATTTTCCAATATATTAGAGGTATTGTTAAAATTTTTTTATTTAAATTCAAATCAGTTGAAGGCACAAAGATTAATCATTGAAAAGGTAACTAAAATTGAAGACAAAAATTTAATATTAAAACTACGAATTTATAAATGTATATATGTGTGGGGGTTATGTGCGGGGGAAGAGCATAGGCTTGTGAAGGAGGTAGAGCAGATCCATTTTGGAAACTGCTTACCCATCATATGCATGTTACTTTTCAACAGTTCTTTCTTTAATATATTATCATTAGATCTATGAACGCCATTCCATGAGAAAAAAAAGGGGTGTTGAAATACTCATGGGTATTGATTTCAAATTGATTTTTTGAAAGCAATTCCAGCAACATGGTCTGCTATCTCGTTACCCTTTATACCAAAATGGGCGGGCACATAACACACGGATATATCCAATCCATGTGTTCGTTTGGCACTCCTCAGCAACCCAACCAAGATGCTGATAGCCGAATAATCTATCAGCGTTTGTTCCCACTTTCTGTAACATTTTTTAAGACAGAGACGCAATCTGTATAGGTAACAGATAAAGCGCATCCATCATCAATGATGCACCTTAATGTTAGTTCCCGCATATAAAATTTCAATGGCGGATCTATCAGTGGGACGATAGACTCCGACACGGTGCACTTTCTGATTTCCCATCATACCAGAACCATCTGTGTAAAATGTGATGGCTCCGGTATGTGCACAATCTCTGTGCTTTTCGAATAACTTTTCCCTTTTATCTATGGAAGAGTTTATTTTTGCGGGAATTTTGTATAATGAGAGCATACTGGTGCTCTCCCCCCCGACAGCATATTGTTCATCGTTAAATTGTTAGAGCTGAGAAGCAATAGTTTCAGTATTCGAAATGCTATCATTAAAATCTTCTATCAAGACAGCTTCAGACTGTCTTTATCGCATTCATTTTCATACATTAGTATTTTCTCTATTGATTATGGAATAGCACATATGTAGCTTGTTTGCCGCAACAACGTCATAAACACAAAAACATGTATTTAAGAGTTATTATAGAAATAAAAATCATAAAATGCTGATTATTTTGGTAAAAAAAATAATCATTGTAACTTTAAAATATACCGCTAGAGAGGCTAAATGTCTTAACGGTATTCCATTAAATGTACGTACATTACAAGTACTAAAATGCCTCTCCTGAAAAACAGCTTTTTTGAAGTTATGACAGTGTTCTCGCAAACAAGCGATGTATGGTGCTGAGTTTATCAAGCATGTTATTAACTGTAACTGACGAGATTATTTGCTTCCTATCAGTCGTGTTTTAACAGGCTATGTATGTATAATAAGAATCCACTTTTTCGCGTTGAACTGTTAAAGCCAGTTAACTAGTTTTTAGCTGACAGTAACCAATTAATCAGTAAAATGTGATGGCAGAGTAAATTCTGAGTTATTTTACAGGGTGACTCACAAAAGAGTGTACCCAAGTTTGAATTGATATAAATATCGTACACTTACCATCTGAAGCAATGACTGTGGTAGAATGGAACTAAATTTTATATTTACTTCAACTCATATTTAAATTATTATATATACAATATTTATATTTATTCTAAGCTGGGTACACTTTTTTGTGGGTCACCCTGTATAGACGGTTATACATATTCGTTAATTTTTGAAAAGTATATGAATATTATTTTTCATTTTTAGTAATACCTGTAATAAAACTAATACCTTCAGGCATCATGAATACCAATAGAATAAAGTTTCAGTTTTTGGGGAAATGAATTGAAATAAAAGTTACTTTTCTCTAATAGGTTTTGTCAAATATAACTACATTGTTTAATTTGATGAGTGACGGATTTTTCTGGCAGTAATTTCAATTTAAAAATAACACTAAATTTACACAAGATCTTGGTTTGTTTCACTGCTCGGAAGATCTTCACCACTAAATAATCTTTTCCCTGAGATCCTCAGCAGGTGATTCTTTGTAGCATAACTTTCACGAAAGAATCTGGTATTTACAAATATTTATTGAAATATCTCCTATAAATAAAAAAAAATCATTATACATCTAAGAAATAAATTCCATTGTTAGTTTTCAATATATCCTCCCTTAGCCTTCACCAAACGCCTCAACCTGTCAGGAACTCGCGGCACGGATGGTTTCTTCTGGAATTTCGTCCCAACAAGTCGTCACCATTTTTTGCTTCAGAGCGTTCACATTTGATTGCTTAGAAGAGCAGGCTTTACTCTCCAAAATACTCCAGATGGAAAAGTCCATAGGGTTCAGATCAGGAGAGGAAGGAGGCCATAACTCCTTCGACCAGAACCCAGCCATATTCTTCTTGCACCATTTTTGAACGCAATTAACCGTGTAGGACGTGGCTCCGTCCTGCTGGAGGGTAACACCTGTTTTACCGAACGTTGTGTCCACCCAAGGCACCAACAAATCCTCCAACAACTTCAAATAAACGTGCTGGTTCACCTTTACACTCTCTTCAATGAAGAAAAGAGGACTTCTTTCCAGAGGAGGTTACCCCGACCCAGACCATGACAGAAGCTGGTTTTTGTCTCCCAAACATCAGCCTGTAGTTCAGAGGAATATTGCGCTTATTCACTGCATAAATCCGCTCGTTCTGATGATTGTGGATGGCTTGGACCGTGAATAACTTCTCATCAGTCCACAAGACCGGAGGTTGGGTGCAGTCTCTCAGCTTTTCCAGAAGAAGTTTTGCTCTTTGCAGCCGTTTGGTTTTTGTGGCCTCTGACAGTAGCTGAGCTTTTGTCTATTTGAACGGGGAAGTTTCAAATCACTTGTGAGCACTTTTTGCATCGTTCCATAACTCACACCAGACGCTGATGCCAATTTCCTGACGCTTCTTTCAGGATTCCTTCTGATTTTCTCCCGGGTGTTTTTGATGAGCTTAGAGGTCCTAACCTTGCGATCTGGAGTGCTACTAACCTTTGGAAGGGTTGAACCTGTCTCTCTGAAATGCTTCAGAGCCTTGTAAACACAAAATCTACTCTCACGACCCTTCAAAAGCTTGCATATTTGACCCGGAGACTGTCCTAATTTAAACAGTTCCTGAATTGTCGACGCTACAGAGCTCATAACTAAATTAATATTTAGAAATACCTCTGAAAGTAAAATATAACAGTTAGTGCATATAATGAGCTATCCAATAGTGTTAATAGATGGATAATTTTCACGTTTTAAAGGTTTTCAAAATAAACATTAAAATTTGTCTACACCTGGTCGGATCTATCTATGAACGTCATTCCATGAGAAAAAAAGGGGTGTTGAAATACTCATGGGTATTGATTTTAAATTGATTTTTGTTTTAGAACTAGTTTATTCTCGGCTTTTTAATGGTTGAATAGCTCTAATTGGTCCAAAACAGTTTTAGTAATTTTATTTATAATTCAATATTGTATATTGAATCAATATAATAGTATACTAAATTCAAAAATAAATTAACCCGTATAGTTCAATTTTAGATAATCTAACTTATAAGGTTAATGAAACAATTTGAACAACTCTGAACTTCGACCATTGAAAATATTAAGTAAAAGATACAGATTTAATTTCACACAGTTTCACAGTAAATCACAATTTAAAAATAAACTATATTCTATGCACAATATATAATGATTATGAGAGATGGATATACGTAAGCAGAACTCTGTTCACGATGTTCGCGACGGGAAGAGACTTTAGATAAGAACCCAGATAGGAGAACTACTATTTATAGGAGTTATTAGAAAAGGGATCTGAGCCTTGGAAACTACTATGCTACAAGTTTTTGCTGGATTTTTAAAGTCCATGGTTAAAGCTTCCAAAGAAATAATCTGAAGAGTTTAGGTATTCTCCGTGATAGTTTAACTAATGAAATTGGCGAGTTATATATACTCCTCTCTGACAGAACAATCATGCTAATTGTGCATAGTCAACTTTTATGATAGGTAATGATAACCAAATCCTAAATTAATATTATAACATTAGCAATCAAGATACTCTTCAGATATTGTAAGTTAATCCGTATATAGAATTAGGTTAATATAGGTTAAATAACTCTTGTACCTAGGCTCAGAATATACATATGTTAATATAATATAAATATGATATTCAAATAATATTTATATTCATAGTTAAGAGTTTGAAATACATAGTCTAAAGATTATATAATATAAAATGTTTGTCTTATATGGTTCAATTTCTAACATTTTGAAAGCTATTCCAGCAACATGGTCTGCTATCTCGTTGCCCTCTATACCAAGATGGGCGGGCACATAACACACGGATATATCCAATACCTAATCGAGTTGCCGATAGCCGAATCATCTATCAGCGTTTGTTTCCACTTTTCTGTAACTTTTTTTAAGACAGGGACGCAATCTGTATAGATAACAGATAAAGCTCATCCATCAGCAATAATGCACCTTACTGCGTCATACACAGACCGTGTTTCGGCCTCAAAAATGTTAGTTCCTGCTTTTTAAAATTTCTATGGCGGATCTATCAGTGGGACAATAGACTCCGCCACTGTACACTTTCTTATTCCCCATACCAGAACCATCTGTGTAAAATGTGATGGCTCCGGTATGTGCACAATCTCTGTGCTTTTCAAATATGTTTTTTCTATGGAAGACTTTGATATTTGGGGAAAAGCTTTATAATGAGAGCATACTGGTGCTCTCCCCCCGATAGCATATTGCTCGTCGTTCGAGCTGAGTAGCAATAGTTTCAGTATTCGAAATGCTATCATTAAACTTCTTTCAAGACAGCTTTAGACTGTCTTGATACAAGATTGTCTTGATTATCAACGGAAACTGATTATTGTATTAAATTACTTTTTGAGTTATATTATATGTATTCTTTTTTCTTTGAAATTCATAGAAAATTCTGCATAAAAATCAGTTTTTTGTAGTTTTGATTGTTTTAATTGAACGAATAGTTAATGCAAATTATTGAAATTATTATATAGTAGGGAAACAGAGTCCAATGAAAAAGGATAAAGGGAAAGGGATCACCGTACAATCAAGAATATTCAATCTGGTGGTGAAGTTACCCTAGCGAAAACAAAACGGACAATACCTAAGGCTTTAAGTCTCGGATACATAAGAAAATTTATGCAACCAGTAAAGCCATTGTTGAGGAGGCTGAGACATCGAATGTTCCAAAATCGACTTGGAATTATTACTCAAGGGAGGTCGGAGAGGTCAAAAAGATGAAAAGCACTCCAGTTCTGACCAAAAAATAGTCATGTGGATAAGTAAACGTTTCTTTTTAGAGGTTGTCAACACAATATTTGATCTAGGTTGTATTATTAAATTAATTAAGCATATATTGTAGCAATCAACACAAATACTCATCAACAAATATTCAGTTTTTGATATTATATGCAATTTTATTTATTTTGCATAAAGTATTCGTTCACTAAAAAGTTGACTAAATCAATTTTCAGTCATTATTGATGTTATTTTTTCTATAACAATGTATGTTTACATTATAATGTATTTTCTACTACATTATTTATTTGAATATTATGAAAATTCTTTTTTAATTATTTATATGGCAATATTCAAGTACATTTTGTAATATGCATAAACTATTCGGTCGCACTGTATAGCGCTTATTATATACAGGGTGATTAAAAAAAGGCAACCGGGTTTTTGGATGATAATATTTTCCAAACTTTTCAAACCACTTTTTAATGCTTTATTGCATCTTGAAGATAATCTTTTTCTCTATTCTTTTTTCTCTTCTCTTTTATTTTAATAAATCTGTATATGCATATTCAAGCTAAGCATTTTTATCTATGAACTTTAATAAGTGAGCCGCATCGTTTGTAAATTCAATTTCTAAACTATTGTGATATTTTTTCTTCACTAAGATTTTAATCAATTTAATTTACACATTTATATATTTTTTATCAATTATTAAATTTTTAGTGCTCCAATTAATTTGATGACAAAATTTTTCATCGAATTTCTTAAAATCCAATACCTCTTCTGGTGTGTCTCTGATGGAAGGCTTTACACTTATTGTTATTATTAAGGCTCGGACATTGGAGCATTTATAAGTTAAATGCCACTACCCAGGTAACATTGAACCTTCCCAGAAGATTCCAGGAACGTTCCATTGGAACGTTCCCTGAATGTTCCACTGGAATGTCCCCTGAATGTTCCTTTTCTGACACATTCCAGGAATATTCCAATGGAATCTTCAAAAATATTCCCTTTGGAACATTCCCTGAAGACTCCATTGGGACATTCCCTGAAGACTCCATTGGGACATTCCCTGAAGACTCCATTGGGACATTCCCTGAAGACTCCATTGGGACATTCCCTGAAGACTCCATTGGGACATTCCCTGAAGACTCCATTGGGACATTCCCTGAAGACTCCATTGGGACATTCCCTGAAGACTCCATTGGGACATTCCCTGAAGACTCCATTGGGACATTCCCTGAAGACTCCATTGGAACATTCCCTGAAGACTCCATTGGAACATTCCCTGAAGACTCCATTGGAACATTCCCTGAAGACTCCATTGGAACATTCCCTAAAGACTCCATTGGAACATTCTCTGAAGACTCCATTGGAACATTCTCTGAAGACTCCATTGGAACATTCTCTGAAGACTCCATTGGAACATTCTCTGAAGACTCCATTGGAACATTCTCTGAAAATTCCTTTGGAACACTGTCAGAAGAATCCTATGGAACACTTTCAGAAGACTAAATTAGAACTGTGAATTTATAGTGGGAATGTTAAATGTCACCTGAGTCAAGATGGTAGTAATCTACTATATAAGCTATAGTGAGTCAAGATTTGCTGCGGAATCAATGGTAATATATTTTTACTACTATCTAATGGTATTACAGTATACTCTCGCATCCTATTTTCAATGACTTTTTCCATCAAGAAAATAGAAAGAAGACATCACGGAAGAGGGGGGAAGTAAAACTAAGCTCCATGCACTAGGTCGACTACTCTGATATCATAGGTAACAGTGTCGACCCAGCGCACTCTGGCAATATTGCAGAAACCAAAATGAAAATGAACTCAAGGACCTATAGGAAGAAATGACAGACGGTAAAAATAGAGGAATAACAGTTTATAGTAAATAATTACCTAAAAAACAGAAAACATGATAATTGAAAATGTAACCAATAGATTTATTGAAAAACAAATATTGTGCTATTTTTGGAAAAAAACTAACTATTCAAATGGATTCTTCATCTATAGTTTAATTTATAAAGATTATAGGGAAATGATTAGCGAGTAAGAGGATATTTTATTCAGGTACCTGACACGTATAGCTGCTCAAATTCCATTACTCTGAAGGCTACAAAAAACGTTTAAAAAATCTATTAAAAAACTTGAACAAAAAATCTATATAACTAACTACAAAACTTAATATTTATCTATAACATTCTATCTAACAAAATTTCTAACTTAGACTATATATTTAACTCTTTATTTACAAACGTTCTATAGCTGCAAGATTAGGATCAGTAGTCTCAAGATTAGGGCAAGTTGTCTCAAGATTAGGGCAAGTTGTCTCAAGATTAGGGAAAGTTGACAATGCTCATGGATACAGAAAAGCTACATCGTGAATACAGTCACTTACCAAGATATATGACGATAAAGGACAAGATTGTCTCCAAATAAAGCCTATACGATCCTGTCTACCTAGCACAAAATCTCTAAGAACTCGTAGTTGAAGAGCATATCTCTAGCATTATCCTCTAAAACTGCAAGTAGCGTTAATAAAATTATAAGCTTGGTAAAAGTAAAAAAAGACAATCCATAATGAAAATTACAACACGTAAAAACCCGAGAGACGTTACTCTCATTCTCTTCCATTAGCCATATACAGCTTCAGGATAGATCCCCACCAGGCTTATTAAACAAATTGTAAATAGTCATAATTTGAGGTTCACTATTTAGGGTCAGTTACGAATTATCGATATTTCCACATTCTCGATCATAGAAGTAAAAATTATAAAATTGAACGTTTTAGATTGGTGACCAATAAAAATAACGTATAGAAAAGTTATATTAAATATATTCGTTTTATAGGTAGTATAATCGAAAATGTGTAACTGTGCATCAATTTGTAACTTACCCAGCATAGCTGAGTAAATAGTCTCATCGATTACTGAACATGAGACACCAGATTTAACGAATAGAGGGGAAACCTTAGGAAGGGGATAACTTCATTCATTCTTCTCGTCCATTTTCCTGTTCCTCGCACCCACAGTCCGACCACAGAGTAGATCTCTGAAGTTGTACAGCCATTCTCCTATAAGATGTCCGTCTCATAGTATCTGTAATTGAAATTGGCTTAGCTATTATTCTGCAAAAATTAAAGTGATGTAGCAGCTGCAAATAAATAGCATTGGATATAATTAAAATAATTAAGAATAGAATAGACTTTAACCCTATTATTAGTTAAAAGAGCACTAATGCTCCGAAATTAAAATAAAGTATGTTTCCATAGATTATTCCATGCAGGATGCATATTAGAAGTAGCATTCGAAAGTTTGGCCTCATTCAAGAACCAATGAATAATTAATTGGTGTCTAAAAATATTACTAAATTATCTGGAAGATTGAACTATGATTTCGAAAAAAAAAAAAAAAAAATTTTAGATATTGCTAATTAACTAGATATTATTAATGAATTATTCATAAGAATATAATTGCTACAATACTCACCTAGCTTTTTCGATCAAGATTGTCCAAAAAATATTAAGATTTCGTATTTTCTGTAGTAGCTACTGTGACATGCTTCCTTATTTCTTTTTTGATTTACATCAGTGAAGAGAACCCAATTTGCTATGAAGTATGAACATCGTTATTCGTCATTTAAGAGTAGAAGAGCTGGAACTGTAAGAGAGGGGTATACAATGAGAGTTTTCGGAAGAATTTTGAGTTTTTGGAAGAATTTCAGTTTTTGAAAGAATTTAGGTTTTGGATGAATTTGGATGAGTTTCTTGAGAGAAAATTTGATCTTCGGACAAGTTTGAGTTTTAGGAAAATTTAATGTTTTAGGAAAATTTGGTAGTTATCGGAAAATTTGGTAGTTATCGGAAAATTTGGTAGTTATCGGAAAATTTGGTAGTTATCGGAAAATTTGGTAGTTTTCGGAAAATTTCGGAGTATTTGGAAAATTTTGGAGTATTTGGAAGATATCTAGTATAAGTAAACTAAGTTATATAAAAAAATTCTTGAGCATGATGGATTTATATATATATTTATAAAAACACAATGCTCTTTATTATGGGGAGGGATAATACTAACAATAGCTATAAATTATAATATATACATTTCAATTCAAATCATGACTCATGCATTACTAGAAACAGATTTATCAAAAAGTTGCCCTGAAGTGAGTCAATTCGATCACAGTTATACCTATCAGCAGGTCATTTTTCTAGGTACTCATTCTATCACCTCTTTAATTATTACTTTTATTTTACCTATCAGTTGACAGTAGAAAAAACTATTGGCAAGACTGATGACCTTATAATTTATAGGCATGAATAATGATGAATTGTCATAGCTAACTTGATATTAGGGCAAATTACGAATTATCGGTCAGTTCCACATCTTCGGTCATAGACTCAGAAGAGAAAACGATTTAGGTACATGGGTAGTACCTAACAAGAATTAATTAGCTTAATGTTTAAATAATTTATATCCATGATATGACACCGTTACCATCCATAATACATTAATAAATACAAGAATTCAATAATAATTAATAGGTACCTAGGGTAGGTAAGTTTCGAATAATCTGACAGTTTCACAATCACATTTCCGATTAGGTATATAGTTTTTTCTTATATGACTGAACATGTGAAACCGACCGACAAAGCGTAACTTACCCTACCTATAGTCTAGAGATAGGTAGCTCCTATTATAGTTTTTCATATGATCGAAGATATGAAACTGACCAATAATTCGTAACTAGCCCTAGTACAAAGGTAACTAAGCATACCTAAACAATAATAAAGATAAGCCAATATAACTGTAAGAGAGTAAAATTAATAACATATCTACACATAGGTACGTACTATTGCAACATGTATTCATTTTTTCATTGTTTATTAAGATACTAGATTGCTCGAGATCATGTGCCTACGGACCTAATTTAGTAAAACGATATAGGAATTTGATTAAACTACCTATTTAATTTGATGATACCTAAGTAGTTATACCTATACTTACAGTTAATGTCAGATGATATCAGAGTAGCTCTGTCACAATAGCCAATAAGAATCATCTCTTTGTAGTTTGGTGGTAGCCTGTGTAAATAGTGTAATATTCACTAGCTACTGCTGCAATATGGCTAACTTCCGATTGGGTAGCAGGAAGCCATCTAGCGGACAACAGCTGTTCAATATGGCGGAGACACTTATTTCACGGGCACGTTTTTGAAAGTCAAATCTTTACCATTCTACCTATTTTCAATAGCGTTGAATGTAGCTACTATAATTCTCTAAGTTGAACTGAAAATAATTGTTTTTTCAATAGTATTTGTTCCATATTTGACGAAAGGAGAAAACAATTTCGATTCATTAATTGCACAACAATTCGCTCAACCACTCGCTGTGAAATGGAAAATAGAACTGATCAAGTTTCAACTGTTCCAGTTGAACTTTTACTTGACAGAGGCAAATCATGTGCTTAGTGTACGTGACGTCATCAAGGCAGTACTATTAAATAGAAAATTAGAGACTTATGTGATTAAATAATAAACTAAATTTATTATTGCATTCATATATTGACCACAAATTAAAATTATTATGATTTGACGCATTTTAGTTACTTTAAATTTGACTTTCGAGTGTTGCTGTGATGACATCACGCACACTGCATAACTCAACAAATATCAGAAATGGCTTAGCCTCGCACGGGGTTTAAATATAATTCACAAGATATAAAAAGATGATTTAAACTTTAAGAAATTGATTATCTCATATCGAAAGTTTTTAATATATGATTATAACCATTAACATTACACCAGAATAATTTTAATAAATCCTCCTTAATTGTTTTATATATTCATATTCAGTAGAATTTTTTTGTATATTTGAATTCAGTAGTCAACACCCCTTGCAAGTCTAGGTAGCAATAATATTGATTAATTAGAATTCTGAATTAAAAATCCTTGGGAATATTCAAGAAATATTCCCTGAACATAATATTTTCAAACTATCTGCTATAATTTAATGGAATGTTGTGGGAACACTCTTGGATTATCGGATAACACTTTAAATATTACAAATATTATAAATATTACAATATTACAAATATTACAAATATTACAAATATTACGAATATTACGAATATTACAAATATTACGAATATTACGAATAAACTGCGTCCATCGCTCTATTGCAGATCACAATTTTGTGAATAATTTTAATATTATTGATCGTAAAGTAGTGAAACTTTGGTCACTGGAAGATTGCTTCTATTTTAGTATCTTGCTGAAATATTTTTTGAATCCATGAGAAAATTGGAAAGTTATGAACGTTTATGTATTTTGAAGGCATTTTAACTGTCCATCGCTTTATTGCAGCTCTGTGAAAAGGCCAGAAAATGCGCGATTAACTTCTACCGAGAGGGTAAAAATTGTAGCAGGTCCTGCAGAAGGGAGGACTCTTCTATATCTAGCTTTATAACTGTGAAGGATTAAGAAAACAATAGTTTCTTTTGTGGGAAATCCCGACACAAGCCCAAGGAGAGATGAGGATACGAGAAAAAGAATTTCCCCTCGAAATATGCGAAAAATACGCAGGCAGGTCATAAGGCAGCTAAATGGAACTAGTGCCTCCATTTTTGACAAGGCTGTCATTGGTCTTGCGTCAAAACAGTTCGGATGTAATGTCTGAAATGAAATGGTCAGAAATTCTCAATGGGGCTTAAGACCAGAGAACAAGGCAATCAAGTCATGAGAGTCTCTCACTTGATACCCAGAGATATGAGGAAAGAAGTTGTGACCCTTCAAGCATGAGATTGTGCGAAGTTATGAAAGAAAATCATATTTTGCCAACGAGATTATTGCAAACTATTAGGCCAAGGGAACAAGTACTCAACAAAAGAGGCAATGTAGGATTGGATTGTTAGGTTTACACCCTCTGGTTCTCGGAAAGAGCCAATTAACGTTTTACCAATGATGCCCACTTAAAACATAAAGCCACAGCCTCCTTGTTGACGACGAAACCAGTGTGGATAAACAGCTCCAGTAGGATCCAAACTTTAACCCATCCATCCAGACAATCAAGGGTGGCTCTTGCCTCATCTGTTAAAAGAACAAGTAGGAAGTTTATTTCCATGTAATTCTGTGTACATCTAATGCCCTT